>VDFB02163071.1:0-24436 GCA_007258455.2 Sequoia sempervirens
CATCTTGTTGAAGAGACATATAGATGCATATGATATATTAAGTATAAATATGAAGCACAAATACATGTAATACATAGAATTTACACAAGGAGCATGTAGCATATATGTGAATAATGCATGAAGCATACACACAAGTACATGAAGTCACAAAGCATTTATATGAATACATGTAAAGTATACACTTAAATACGTAAGTCGCATGAATACATGTATACACACAAGTCACAAAGCATGTATTTTACAAAACATACACTCAAATACATATATAAGTCATAGAGTATACAATCGAATACAAATACATCTCGAATTCAAATACAAGTTATAGAGTATGCACTCAAATATAAATACAAGGTCATAGAGTATACACTCAAATACAAATATAATCACAGAGTATACACTAGAATACAATTGCATCAATATAATCACAAGTCATAGAGTATACACTCAAATACAAATACAATCGAATGAAGTATACCGTTAGACAATTGGGAAGGGGATTCGGTGCATCCCATACTACACCGTGGACCCATCCACTATCCCAAAGTTGTCAAGTATACACATGAGTATGAAGCATACACACGAATATACATAATACAAAAAAAGTATTCTCATGAACATATGTTAGAAGCATACATATAAGTCACAAAGTAAATCTTTGAATACACTTACACTTTCAAAAGTAATTATATAAGACAAATTTCACCAAGTTTAGGTCTCTAACATAGTGGGGGTTGGATGATAAGGATAAGTCCGCCCGAAGCAATCTTGCCTAAGCCCAGGAGCGGATATACCATCCCTCCTGGCTCCTGATGGCATGATACTCAGTCATCCTATCCGAGGAGTGGTGTACTTAGGGGATACGCTTGTACCTGCTTTCCTCATCCATTCTCATCACTTCCCAACTAAGTTGGAGGATCCTTCAAATCAAACATGTAATAGTTTAGAGGAGAGGAATCCATAGGAGGCCCGTAGATACTCACACTAAGCCCAAGAGCAGATATCACCCCCTTGGCTCCCGATGGCATGACTCAGTCATCCGATCCGGGGAGTGGCGTACCTAGTGGAGAACTAGTACCTGCTCAACCTACGATTTCCCTCCCTTCACTCTCTACATGCTTGTTTGTTAATTAAAATAGTTGCAGATGCTATCCATAATAGGTTATGTGATTTTTTTTCAAGTTATTTAATAACTTATTTTAACATATGATGTAATTACTACAATTCTTACATGATTAATTCTATTTTAACATGGAAGTAGTGGATTGTATCATTAATTCATTTCTGCGTATAATGTCTAAATCAGGTCAGCTAGATTATCAGAGTGTGAATGCATCAATTACTCTTTCTTGCTAGTTTTCATTTATTGAAGTTGTGATTCAATTTTATACAAATGTAAGCAGATTCCTACTGATCAGAAGCAATATTCAAATAAATTGAGCTTCGGGGAATAGAGTAAACTTACCTCGGTTGCACAGTATTAGTCCTGCTTTCAGAATGATACAAAACTGATTTGCATAAATTGGGATGTGTCTTTGGATGTTCATAGAGTATACCTTTGCCTTAGGTAAGTCTGCAAACACTATTTTCACAGGATGGCAGGAAAGTTGCTCTGATACCACTTGTAATGTCCCCTTCCTAGTGGAAACGCTTAAACGCGAATTTGCATTCAAAGTTTTTTCTCAAAGAGACATTGTAAACGTTAGAGATAAATAAAATTCTGTAATAACGCCTAATAAGATCAAAGATAGTATAAATATTTCATTCTTGTCAAGGAATTATTGATTTCCTCCTTATCACTCTTATGAATGGCTCTTCTATATAATTACATAAGTATATTAGAGAGATATTAAATGTCTATCAAGATCCCAGAGATGATACACTATTGTATCATAATAGAGTCATTTTACTTATAAGGCTAAACAATTGCTACAAGCATCATTATTGGATAGTCGGGGATCGTATATTATACCTATGTATATATCGAAATCTATACTTATGAGTTGTTACTAGTCGTTCTAATTCTCAACATACTTATTCAGCCTTACATATATATTCAAATATATTCATACATCCTACTGTACTTAATATATTTATCAAATATCAACTATTAATATCTACCTTTAATTAACATAAGTTTGAAATCGTAATCTAATCCTTCAAAGACATGAATTATTCATTATTACATAATTGAATATGATACACACGCATATAACTATTTCCAATTAATTCTAGGCTTACAACACTAATCCTAACCCAGGATATTTACTTATTGCACATTATCATAAATCAGTATGTGGTTATAAACTATCTATCTTTATATAGATATTTACATATTATCTATAATAGTTATATTTACTCTTATTTATTGACACTAATTATTACCAATTGAAAATATGCGTTCATGCTTTCAGTTAAGTTAAATCAACTGACATATACGTATGCAGGTCACTACTAACAGATTACATAAAATCCCGATCTCTCTCTATATATAGTGTAATGTCCCCATTTTGGGATATTATTAGTCGATTAAATAATTAAGTTTAAGTTGTCAAACTATAATGAATTTAAAGGCAACTTAATTTAATTATTTAATTAAGTTATTAAAGTGACCTTTATGTCAACAAAGAATTATAGAATAAAGTCACTTATATTTTGATTGGGGAAAAATTAAAAAGTGACTTATGAAATATTAAAAACATTACCATATAAAATGTCACTTTAATTTTTGTATGAGAAAAATACAAAAGAAAGAAGGGAGAGTTGATTCGCACTTTGGAGACTATTATGATTTTCATCCTTCACGGAAAGAGCTCGAGAGCTTCTTGATGGCGGGTTTCAAGCCATGGTAAACCAGTTTCGTCAGTGAAATCATCTGACCTAGCTGAGGGAATTTACTTCAGATTTTCGTGATTTTCTTAGACTGAGATTTTGTTTCTTCATTGGTTCGATTCTTAAGCTCATTTCACTCTCTTTGAAGCCATTTCAGCTTGAGGAAGCCCTAGGCGCAGTTTTTTCAGAGCATGGGAGTGTGTTTAGAGTTGTGGAAGTGATTGATTGGAGGAGCTTTCTGTTAGACGCGATTTTTAGAAGAAAGAACAAGTCTTATTTCTGATTTTCGTGATTTCTACTTCTGGGAATTTGCTGCTTCAGAGGAGCCGAGTTTAAGAGTTTATTACACACCTTGAGGGCACAACCTTGTGGACAAAACCTGGGCGTCATCTTCACAGGCATGAGGGTCACAGAAAGGGCGTGATTTGGTGAAGCTGGGCGAGTTAAGGAAAACACGTCTTCAGAAAGGGAGAAAACGACTTCCCAATCTTCATAATAGGGTCGTGGCTGAGGGAAAATGGCTTCAAGAAAGATGTATGAAGAGTTCTAGGCTGGGCGCACTTCATTTTAGGATGAATTGTCCATTTCTTCAAAAGTGCTGTTGCTGTTCTTGCAACTCATGAATTTCTGAGGGCGCCATCTACATTCCTAAGCTGAAGACGATTATTGTATCCAGGCGTGGGCATGACTGAGATCTGAAGCTGCAATAATCTCATACGCAGCCTTTATACCTTCAGAAATGGGGTCGAGTTAATCTTTGAGGAGGCTGTGGGTTATTGCCAGTGCATCTGCCAATCTGAGAGGGGCGTGGGAACAGTGAATTGTTGCAAAGGCCACGTTGGAAGAAACCAAAGCAGCAGCAGGTGCAGCAGAGAATTTGGGACTGTGCAATCATCATCTTCAGGTCTGCCAGTGATTGAGTTAATTTCATGTATGTATATCAAACTGGAAAAATTCAAATTATTCTGTTACCTATGAGCTGTAAGCATTCTGGGTTGATAATTGTCAATAATACAATGGAGTAATTAACATGCTGTATGGGTTGAACCTTTATTTACCATCGACTGCTATGTACATGTACAGAAATCACATTATGAACTGCAGTGATTGTGTCCCATTAGGTCTGTGTATTGTCAATGCATGCTAAAGGACCTTTAGAGAGAAGTGTCTTGTGCTGAAAATATGATCTGGGTTGTTAAATGTATTTTCTGCAAACGTGTACCCTCAGAAAATCACAGTGAGCTGTTGTTACACTCTAAATAGTAACTCTGTGCATGTAAACATAGAATACATCTGCAGTTACAAAAATCTGGGTCTGCTGGGCATAGAAATTCTAATATTGCAACTCAGAAAATAGTATCACACTAATGTTCATGAACTATAATCTTTCCTATACTCAGAAACTACATCACAGTTAGCTATAATTGCTCTCTTGTTACTGTTGTGCATCGTTAGTGCCAGTGTGGAACAGTTAATGTAATGGTTGTCTTGTTAATGGGAATTCGAGCAAGGTTTGGTTGATGAAACAACTTAATTTTGAACGTGCTGCCATAGTTACCTGAATGAATTAGAACTGTCCTTGTTTATATGTACAACTTATGGTTGCTAAGACCTGCATACAACGAGCTCCCTTCAAATCAAATTAACAAACAGGAATTATATAACAGCAATATCAGCGCGCACATCAGGTGTTTGTCAAACTCTAAAGGGTCGATACAGAAAATTTGCAAGGCATTTTACAGTGGTATCAGAGCCACAATCCTGCCAGCTTGTTGGGTAATCAGTTGGGTACACTACTGTCTGGATTTCTCTTCAGTTGGACAGTGAGTTAGTTTCATGGCTAGAGTTCAGAATGGAAGAGTGTTGCCTACATTCCTCCCTGCTACGCCAGCAAAGGAAGAGACTATTGTGGAGAAACTATTAAAAAATCTTGTACAAACTCAGCAAAGAATGTTTAATAATTTGGAGCGTTATGAAGATTCACTTTTGAGACAGCCCAGGAAACAATACAAGACGGATTTGGTAAAGAAAACCACAGGAGGTGTCTGCAAAGATCTTCATGAGAAGTTTGAGAAACATGCTGATTTGGCACATGAGGCACCCACTAAGGCGCAAACGAGTCATCTTATCATAGAGCAGGTTGGGGTAGAACTTGACTTTGATCAACCGTATAAGGGTATGGATTCTATGGATGTTCCTTCGGTTGATTCCAGTGCTGCTCCGACAATGCTTGAAGATTGCAAAGTGACCATTGGGAAAAAAGAAGAGCCAAAGGTACAAGAACATGTAGATGGGTGTGATCAAAAGAAGAGGCATGATTCGGAAAATTATGTTTGGGTATCTAGCTTGCATCATGAGGCTCATAAATTTCCTCTTTTAGAGAACCCATCGAAAGCTTCAATCAGAGGTGGTATTTGGCACACACTTGGTGGATCAGCCACTAGGGTTATACCTACACTTGTAGAGGGAGACGTAAGAGGTTCCGGTTGGGTTGAACATACATTATCCACCATGGAGGAACATTTTGCAAGATTATATGAGGCTTCATGCCTTAGAGAGGGGATTGTGGAGACCAAGAGATGGCCTAACAAGAAAATCCTATAGTTTGATAATGTTTGGTATGTTATGGATCCAACACCATGGAGTTGGATGGGAGGAAAATTCATTTCAGCTAAGGATGTGAAAGTAGGGATCAATTTGGTGGTAGCTACAGTAGCTAGAAGAACACATAACTTTCAGCTGGGCACATCTCTTAGACCAACACGCATGGAGGGGCAACCTATCCATGAAGAAGATATAAGGAAAGACAAGGAAGACACATCAAAAAGACATAATCACAGTGATGATCCTCTTAAAAGGACACAATGGTTGTGTGTTGGGTGGTCTATAAGAGCTAATAAGGCCAAGATGCTTGCTGCCCAAGGAAGACAACACTTACAAGAAGCCAAGGAAGGATGCCATCTGATAGATAATGCAAGAAGACAAAGAGAGTCACACATTAGATCCTTATTTCTGCCAAAGGAAGAATGCGTGGATGTGGAGTATACCAACACAGGTAAAAGGAAGCCTAATCATCAATGCATGGGTGAAGAGTTATTGGAGGACATCCCCACTACTTCCAGGTCTCTCTTGCCATCGTTTCAAGAAGAAACATTCGAGTTTAATACAAGTTTTCTTCAACAAAATCAATTGAATAAGGAAGCTGACTCTAAGTATGCAGTTGATTGGCTGAGTGCATTTACCATTGAAGTTTATGTTGAAGAAAAGTTAGCCCGAGAAATTGAGTACGAGAAAGAGAAGGATAGATTCCCACATAACGAATCAGCTGTTGCTTCAGGTAATAGTTGCACGAGCCTAATTGTGGGTAATGTGGAGATTATGCTTGACATTTCCGGAAAGGTCTGGACCAATTTTGATGATTCCATGAGTCATACTACTGCTGCCCCACTTTCTCCGCATGACAGGTTTGACCCAGATGATGATGGTGATACTATGGTGGAATCTAACATTGCTCTACTTCTGAATCAGCAAGAGTGCAAGGATGACATCTTAGAAGAAGACTTTGATGTGAGTCAAACCCTCCAAGGTCCACCAGCTACTTCATCGGATAACAAAGAAGTTGTTCATAAGCAAAGGCTTGGTGAGCCTGATAACTTTAAGGATGCACATAAGTTTTGGGACAGCCTTAAAGACACAATAGGTAGGCATGGGACCGAGCCTAATCTTATCATGCAACGTAGCAACAATTCATCACCCTTGTTTGATCACAACACAGCCTCATCATGGAATTATTTTGATAATGGAATTATTTCTGCACCTGGGAGCCAATTAGAGAATGTAATGTATGGTAGCCCAAGCCACATGGATGAGCTTGGTCAGGGACCTTTTAATGTGCAAGATTTGAGGGAGCGTTTTGTGGTTTTAGAAGATGAAGTTGTGCGGGCATTGACAAGAGAAGGCAACATTCATAATTACATGGATAACCTCATCTGGAAAACCCAAATCAAGGAAAGGAAAAAGGGAGTTGTTAATGGAGTCACGAGTTCTCAGCTCTACACAATCAAGGAGGCTTTGGAACAAATGAAATCAGATTATTTGCAATTGCTCAAGGATAGGGATCTTGCCATCAAGTTTGCTGAAGACCAGGAAAGGGAAATTGATGACCTTTGCTTGCAACTCAGTATGGCTCACAGCTTAATGTACAAAGCAGAAAGTCAGACTCCTCTTGCAGCTACTAATAAGACAGATGGAGTTGATGCTAAGACCAATGAGATCATGCAAATTGTTGAGGGAATCAATGCCCTATGTGAGAATGACAGTAGCAATGATGTGGCTGCTCCATCAGTTTCTAAAGGAAGATTTCATAATAGTTTCAGTCACAGAGCAGCAATAATTGATGAATTTCCCATGTTGGAAGAAATTGGGTACGAAGAGGTTCTCAAACCAGGAAAAGATAAAGGGGGCTTCCCAAGTCCAAACAACGGTATGCTGATTGGTTTTGATAACCATAAAGTGGTTGATGTGCTCTATGCAAGTAACCTTGGTGGGAAGCATCACTTATTTCAGGAATTCGTTGCTTTGTATGAAGCTGCAAGTATAAATCCATTTCCTTCAATAGTTTTTTCAGTGAAGATGGGAGCAATTTCCATGACGGTGAGTGCTAAGTATAGTCACTTTCGAATCACGAAAGTGAACGTGGGCAAAATGTCATTGGGGGGTGGCAGGGAACGCTCACATGAGGTGGCTAAAAATCGGTTTTTCAGTTCTAATGATGCTGACTCCATTGGTTGCAGCAAGTTTGCAAACATGTTCTTATGTGATTACAGGCTTCCAGATTGTAAATTTGACAGAGTAGCGCAGGGGAAGCATGATGGATATGAGCCCAATGGATGTGAGTACCGGCTTTTGTGGGAAGAAGGTGGTACTTATCAGCTTGACTGCATTGCAAGGAGTGCATGCCATTTCTCATTCAGCTCACAAATTGGTGAGTTAGATATGTTTATGAGGACAGATAAGAGGGGATTGAATGATTGGTGTGAAGAGAACCATACATTGTCATGGTATGAGATGTACTCTCCTTTGGAAGAAGAATTTGTAGCCTGTAGGAATTCTAGTTTGCACTTTCCGGATGATTGTTATGCTGAGTTACAGAGATGTGAAGCTGAGAATGAGCTGAAGTTTTTAGGTAATGAGAGCATTAGATCTCAGACTTGGCCTTGGGATACAAGAATACATATGCAGATTGGTTTTCTTGTTCATGGATTGCTCAACAGTTTAGCAGAGTTGGATAGGAATGCTAAGTTCAATTGTATCATGCGGGTACATCAAATAGACAATGGAATATTCTTTAGATTCATTTGGGATCCTGGTAATGGTATGCAAATTCATGATTGCTTGAGGACAAGCAATCTTTAAGGAGGGAGGACTGTAATGTCCCCATTTTGGGATATTATTAGTCGATTAAATAATTAAGTTTAAGTTGTCAAACTATAATGAATTTAAAGGCAACTTAATTTAATTATTTAATTAAGTTATTAAAGTGACCTTTATGTCAACAAAGAATTATAGAATAAAGTCACTTATATTTTGATTGGGGAAAAATTAAAAAGTGACTTATGAAATATTAAAAACATTACCATATAAAATGTCACTTTAATTTTTGTATGAGAAAAATACAAAAGAAAGAAGGGAGAGTTGATTCGCACTTTGGAGACTATTATGATTTTCATCCTTCACGGAAAGAGCTCGAGAGCTTCTTGATGGCGGGTTTCAAGCCATGGTAAACCAGTTTCGTCAGTGAAATCATCTGACCTAGCTGAGGGAATTTACTTCAGATTTTCGTGATTTTCTTAGACTGAGATTTTGTTTCTTCATTGGTTCGATTCTTAAGCTCATTTCACTCTCTTTGAAGCCATTTCAGCTTGAGGAAGCCCTAGGCGCAGTTTTTTCAGAGCATGGGAGTGTGTTTAGAGTTGTGGAAGTGATTGATTGGAGGAGCTTTCTGTTAGACGCGATTTTTAGAAGAAAGAACAAGTCTTATTTCTGATTTTCGTGATTTCTACTTCTGGGAATTTGCTGCTTCAGAGGAGCCGAGTTTAAGAGTTTATTACACACCTTGAGGGCACAACCTTGTGGACAAAACCTGGGCGTCATCTTCACAGGCATGAGGGTCACAGAAAGGGCGTGATTTGGTGAAGCTGGGCGAGTTAAGGAAAACACGTCTTCAGAAAGGGAGAAAACGACTTCCCAATCTTCATAATAGGGTCGTGGCTGAGGGAAAATGGCTTCAAGAAAGATGTATGAAGAGTTCTAGGCTGGGCGCACTTCATTTTAGGATGAATTGTCCATTTCTTCAAAAGTGCTGTTGCTGTTCTTGCAACTCATGAATTTCTGAGGGCGCCATCTACATTCCTAAGCTGAAGACGATTATTGTATCCAGGCGTGGGCATGACTGAGATCTGAAGCTGCAATAATCTCATACGCAGCCTTTATACCTTCAGAAATGGGGTCGAGTTAATCTTTGAGGAGGCTGTGGGTTATTGCCAGTGCATCTGCCAATCTGAGAGGGGCGTGGGAACAGTGAATTGTTGCAAAGGCCACGTTGGAAGAAACCAAAGCAGCAGCAGGTGCAGCAGAGAATTTGGGACTGTGCAATCATCATCTTCAGGTCTGCCAGTGATTGAGTTAATTTCATGTATGTATATCAAACTGGAAAAATTCAAATTATTCTGTTACCTATGAGCTGTAAGCATTCTGGGTTGATAATTGTCAATAATACAATGGAGTAATTAACATGCTGTATGGGTTGAACCTTTATTTACCATCGACTGCTATGTACATGTACAGAAATCACATTATGAACTGCAGTGATTGTGTCCCATTAGGTCTGTGTATTGTCAATGCATGCTAAAGGACCTTTAGAGAGAAGTGTCTTGTGCTGAAAATATGATCTGGGTTGTTAAATGTATTTTCTGCAAACGTGTACCCTCAGAAAATCACAGTGAGCTGTTGTTACACTCTAAATAGTAACTCTGTGCATGTAAACATAGAATACATCTGCAGTTACAAAAATCTGGGTCTGCTGGGCATAGAAATTCTAATATTGCAACTCAGAAAATAGTATCACACTAATGTTCATGAACTATAATCTTTCCTATACTCAGAAACTACATCACAGTTAGCTATAATTGCTCTCTTGTTACTGTTGTGCATCGTTAGTGCCAGTGTGGAACAGTTAATGTAATGGTTGTCTTGTTAATGGGAATTCGAGCAAGGTTTGGTTGATGAAACAACTTAATTTTGAACGTGCTGCCATAGTTACCTGAATGAATTAGAACTGTCCTTGTTTATATGTACAACTTATGGTTGCTAAGACCTGCATACAACGAGCTCCCTTCAAATCAAATTAACAAACAGGAAATTATAACAGCAATATCAGCGCGCACATCAGGTGTTTGTCAAACTCTAAAGGGGTCGATACAGAAAATTAAGAGCAAAATTTTGCAGGGCTCTTACATATAGATATGTGAAAGCAAACCTGTGCAGCCTGACACTTATATAACCTTAATCTGTTGCTAACCATCCATCGATTCACATTTTTTTTCTATAATGGATATAAATAACCAATGGTTTATTTGCTGTAGTTGAAGTTACTTACCTTTTATTGGTTGCAATTTAAAGAACCCATTCCTTTGTTCTCTCCTTTCTCAGCGATGACTTCTAACTTCAGCCACGTGGATGATTCTTGGTCTTATTTGATGGCCTTCTTTCCTTGTCGATTCCTTTTGGGCAGGAATAAATTCTTCTTTTTTTTTATTACCTACTATTCGATACGTCCCTTCATGATTCATTTCTTTTGGCTTTAATCGCACCTCTCTAGAAGTACGTATCCTTTGCATAAGGTAATTGCTTTTTCCACTAATCGTGGCTGATCGAATGGTGATTGCTGTTAGATTTATTTATTTATTAAATAAGGCATAGTCATTAATAATAGTATTGGTTCTATGAATGTTATGGTTTATATTTTATTTTGCTGTTCGTAGCACTAATATTAGTTGTGTAATATTAATTTATTGTTATTTAATATTTTATCCTTGTTTATGATATTTGTTACATATCATATTTATGATATATATATATATATATTACCATTATAATATTTATAATGATATTTATAGATATCACAAATTATCATTATAATCAGATTTATATTTCAAATATATATATTTATATATATTTATTGATATTTATTTTAATTTGCTAATATTTTATGATTATAATAATTGTTTAGGAATATCAATTGTTTGTACAATTTTATACTATTAGTATAATATTATCATCATAATAATTACTTGATGATAATTATAATAGTATTAAAATTTATATTTTCGATATTTATTCAGATATTCGTTTTATTTACTTTTTTAGTATTTCAATATTTCATATTTGGGTATTACAATTTCAGGGGACATGACACCTAGTTCGAGTAAAGAGTTGGTAATGGGACAAAATAATCTTGCCGAGGAGAATAATCCATGGTGCTTCCCTTGCAATGATGCACACATGCCCCAAAATTGCCCATGAGGGAATTTACAACAGAAGATAGCAAAGCAACGTAGTCAAGGCATCATGCCCGATTCCGTAGGTCATGCATATGCCTCTCAGCAAATGGAGAATGCAGTTCTCATTGCTCAAATGCAAGGGATGTCTATAGAGCAAGAGCTAGAGATAGCACCAGACCAGGCACTCTTTTCCTGGATGGAGGAAGAGGAGTCGGCATACCCGAACAACATTCCGGTGACCCAGGCGCCGCAAGTACAGTCGGACTACAATACTCGTTCCAAGCGGAGGCTCACTGGAGAATTCACAACCTCGCAAACAAAAGGAGCACCTAATCCCATGCCCAGTCCATCGACAACTGTGTCATCAGTTCTGCAGCAGTCTGGCGCCGTTGTTCCAACTTCCAAGAATCCACATCCTCCAAAAGCAAAAGCTCCCACGGCCACCCTGACAGTTGCCAAACAGCTGGATGTACCAACTGCGAGGCCGAAGGAGCGAACGACTATAGCTCATCAGTCACGAACGCCATTCGACATGGTGGAACAGTTAAAGATATCTTCTGCTAATGTTTCTTTGTGGGATATCCTGGCCATACCGGAGCAAAAACTGCTATTACAGAAGGCATTATTGAGAGAAGAAGGCATGAAGATGCTTGAGCAACCCTCAAAGGATAAGACAGCCAATCCAGGCCCAGACGGAGTTTTGGCGAATCAACCTTCAGAGAATCAGGTTGGAAAAGAGGGTAAGCCTAGACCCAAACTCTTCTATATAACACTTATCATTGGTAAAAAACTATTGCATAATTGTTTGGTTAACTCTGGTGCTAGCACCACCGTCATGCCCAAGCAAGTCGCTGAAGCTCAGGGACTCGAATATGAGCCCCTTAAGAAGGGAGTTATGCAACTTGACGAGAACAAGGTTGAAACCGTCGAAGTAATCGAAGGATTGTCTATGACATTGTTTGCGTGCCCCAGCATTACTGTGAACCAAGACATTGTGCTCATCGACGTCCCTCCTATGTTTGGGATATGTCTGTCTCGGGAATTCACTGCTAATATTGGAGGTTACATCTCTTTGGACTAGGCACACCTAATATTAAGAACCAAACATGGAGCTAAGATGAAAATACTGGTGAAACCTTTACATTCTGAGCGTGTGGCTGATGAAGCCATGATCAATTTTGAGGCAGCACATACCTCAATTACCTCGGAAGAGATGCTCAATGCCGAACTTCTTGAAGATGAAGAAGTAAGCAGTTCCTGGACTGAAAATGAAGAAGCTCTCTTGAATGAATTTATAAGTACAGACCCTTTTGGTAACTATCATGCAACCGGGCTTGGGACATACGTCATACACGAGGAAGATCAGATTATGCCCAGAGTGACTAAGGAGTCCAGGAGTGAAGGGATTTCAGAGTTATGGACCTTGCACTTTGATGGAGCAAGATGCAGAGTAGGAGTTGGCGCTGGAATATGTTTGGTATCTCCATCCAAAGAAAAGATCTTAAGGTCATATCGTTTCCAGTTTGCGTGCTCGAACAACGAAGCAAAGTATGAGGGCCTTGTCCACGACTCAAGTTTATCAGAACGAATGGGTGCAAAGCAAATACAGGTGTTTGGAGATTCAGAATTGGTGGTTAATCCAATCCGAGGGCTATCAGTTGCCAAGAATGTCCGAATGAGATCATATCAACACAGGGTCTGGGACCTGATTGAAGGCTTCGAGGCATTCAACACTCAAGCCATACCTAGAGAGCAGACTTCCGAAGCAGACCGAATGGCAACTGTCGGATCTCAGTTTGAGCCAACTTCCAAGTTAATTAATAACAAGCATTCAGTGCGAGTGATCATGCGGCTTGCAGTTCCAAATAATGATCAAAACTGACAAGTGTTCGATAGTGACGCGCATATCGCATCATTTCTCCAGTTGTTCGGAGAATTTTCCGACCAATTACAACCAAAGATAGCCGAGGCCTATGAAGATCAAGTAGTCCAACTTAAGTCAAACAAGCTCCCCAGAGATTTGGTTACTCTCGAGAATCTGCTTGAATTTGATGATGCGAGAAAAGACAAGAGAAAGCTTGTAGCTGATAAAGGCGATTACACCGATCTGCACATCGGAGAGGATAAAAAGCTTAAGGTTGGAAAAGGAGTCTTGCAGAAGAACAAAGAAAGGTTGAAAGATTTTTGTGAGAAGTATCCGAATGTGGTAGCACGGTCATATGATGATCTTAAGAGATATGATCCTGGGATTATCCAACACACCATTGAGCTACTAGAGGGAGCAAAACCCATGCGTCAGAAGCAGAGGCCTGTAAATCCAAAGATCGAGTCATTAATGGCTCAGGAATTACAGAAGTTGATTGAATCCCGGATAGTGTGCCCGATCAAACACAGTACTTGGGTGTCTAACCTGGTGTCGGTCCGGAAGAAGAATGGTGATATACGACTGTGTGTTGACTTCCGAGACCTAAATAGAGCGTCTCTAAAAGACCACTACCCTCTGCCTTCCATGGAGGAAATTCTGCAAACAGTTGCTGGTTCCAAGATGTTTTTAATGCTAGGTGGTTTCTCCGGCTATAATCAGATTCGGGTGAAAGAGGAGGACCAGCACAAAACGACGTTTACCACCAAGTGGGGAACATATGCTTATGCCAAAATGCCCTTCAGACTTTCAAATGCTAGAGCCACTTTCCAATGAGCTATGGACATTGCTTTCAAGGATTTGATACATAAGATCATTCTTATTTATCTAAATGACCTGACGGTTTTCTCAAAATCTGCTAAAGATCATTTTGATCATCTCGAGTTTGTCTTCCAGAAGTGCCAGGAGTTCGGGATTTCCTTGAACCCGAAGAAATGTGTGTTTGGAGTCCCACAAGGGAAGCTGTTGGGTTATGTCGTCTCGAAGGAAGGTATTGCCATCGACTTGGAAAGGGTTAAAGTGATCAAAGAACTCCCTCTGCCCCTCAACAAAAAGGGAGTTCAATCTTTTTTGGGCAAGGTTAACTTCATCAGCCGGTTCATATCAGACTTCGGAGGGATTGTTCGGCCCATCACATTGATGTTGAAGAAGGACAGTTTTCAAATGGACAACAGAAGCCAGAAAAGCTTTCGAACAGATTAAAGAAGCCATCTCTTCAACTCCCGTGTTGGTTAACCCGGATTTGTCGAAAGACTTCATCATGTACGTCTTTGGTGGTAGCACGAGTATCGCTACTGTTCTGATGCAGAAAGATGATGAAGATACGAAAGAATTGCCCATTGCCTTCTATTCGCGTACCCTAAAAGATTATGAGGTAAAGTAGAATTTTATAGAGAAGCAAGCTTTTGCTATTGTAAAAGGGCTGAAGAAGTTCCGGCACCTCATATCGTGCAACAAGGTGATTGTTCGCGTGCCGCACCCTAGCATGCGTGAATATATAATGGAAGGTGAAATCACTAAGAAGCGGGCTAACTGGATAACCAAGTTTCTAGAATATGATGTCGAGATCAAGCCAGTCAAGACTGTGAAAGGGAAGGGACTGTGTGAATATTTGGCTGAAAACAACGAAGTAATGACTGAGGTTGAAGTCTCGGAACCCGTGCTGCTAAATGAAGATAGTTCTGAAGACGATTGGCTGGATGATAGAATTAATTTCATGCAACCAGGAAGGTACCCAGTCAATCTCCCCTCGTTTAAAAGGCGTTTTTATCGATTGCAGAATAATGGCTATGTACTCTTGGAGGGAGTTCTTTTCAAGAGGAACTTCAATGGTGTCTTGTTAAGGTGTGTGACACAAGAGCAAGCAAAAAAGATATTGGAGCAGTACCATAGTGACCCAGCTGGAGGACATTTTTCAGCAAAAACTACTGCAATCAGGATTATGTGGGCTGGTTATTTTTGGCCGACGTTGTTTAAGGACTCATATTCACTGGTGAGGTCTTGCAACGAGTGTTAGTTTTTTGTTGGGAAAAGGAAAAACGCTGCCATGCCACTAAAACCAATTGTAGTGGAAGAGCCATTTGCTCAATGGGGTCTCGACTTCATTGTCATGATCAACCCGGTTTCATCAGCCGGACACAGATGGATCCTGATGGCAACTAACTATTTCACTAGGTGGACTGAAGCTGTACCTTTGAAAAATGCGACCGAGGCGGAAATTGTGAACTTCCTGGAAGAAGTGGTAACCAGGTTTGGTCCACCAAAGACAATTATCTCGGATAATGCCAGAGCTTTTTTCGGCTCCAAAGTCAACCAATTTGCACTAAAATATGGAGTCTTCCTAAAGACATCCTCCAACTACTATCCACAGGGAAATGGCCTTGCCGAATCTACCAACAAGAACCTTCTCCGGTTGATTAAGAGAATAGGTTCGGAACATCAAAAGGAGTGGCATAAACACCTCCGGACAGCACTATGGGCGGATCATATCACGCCCAAGCAAATATTAAAAACATCTCCTTACGAGATGGTATACGGGAAGGAGGCCCTGCTGCCAATCTCTATGGCAATCCCAGCAATCCAGTTACTCAAGTCTCTTGAAATTGAGCAAAATGGAGCAATGGAGGTGCAGTTGGTAGAATTACTTGAGGTTCAGGAGAAATGAGAGCACACTCTCGAGGCAATGACTAACCGCCAGCAGGTGGTAAAGAAATGGTTTGACAAGAAAACGTCTGACCAAGGTCTGCAATGTGGAGATTTGGTGCTCAAATTTAATGAGCGCGGAGCAAAGCCCGGTCAACATGGCAAGTTTGATAGTCTTTGGGAAGGACCATTCAAAATCACGCAGTGCAAGCAGCACAACTCGTTCGAGTTGGAAATGATGGAGGGTGAGGCCTTGGGTATTCCAGTTAATGGAATACACCTCAAGAAATTCAACTAATTTGGCTTTTGCAGTAAGTGTGTAAATCTGTATATATTTTCCTTGCTTTGTTAGTTTTGGGTCATTCTCAGTGCTTTCTTAAAATCAACAACCACATTGATGCATGGAAATGAGATAAAATGAAGAAAACTAGAATATTGGAAATATATGTATTGTGTTGATTATAAAGATTTTACATCTGTATACATATTATGTAATGGGGCCCATAGCCATGTTCCAAAAAATACATATATGGTCGCTAACAAGTGTTGCAAAGAATTTTTCAAAATGCAAAATGGAAGGGAGGTCTTTTGGGTGTCTTTTCAGGCATTCGAGGGTCCAACAATGGCAATAGGCAGCACATGACCAAGAAACATCATCCTCTTGAAATTCTCATACCATTGCACTTCGTTAAAGGGTTCAATGTTGTGCATCCTCATCAAGAAATGGTAGGCGGCACGGACTTTGTGGTGATGTTCCTCATGAGTTTCAAGCTCAAAGCCACGCAAAAAGGGCCTAGTTGGCACAGGTCCTCCTCCCTCAAGAAGTCGGCACAGGTTGCGGATGGATGGGATTCCGCGACTGATCTCGGCAGCTCTCATACATCCTCCAAATTCCCCAGGTAGCATTTGGGAAATACGTGCTTCGTCAGCCTCAGAATCTTCCTCTTAGAAACGCCAATGTCTAACAGAGAAGCTACAAAGTGGGAGCAAATACTGGTGTTCACCCTATAGTTGTCCTCATACTCTATGCAGTCTCTGCCTAGAACCCACTTTATGGCTTTCACATACAAAAGGTTCTTCATGCCAGTCATGCGTTTCAAACGCCTACACCTAATTTTTCCTAAGAAGGCAGCTTGGGTCTTCTTGCATGTAAGCCTAATTGGTGTTTCCATGACTACTGCTACTCTCGCTAAGTAATAAAGCTACCAACTATACCCCAAGGCCAGTTGCTAAGAAACGCTAAGTGCAAATATGGATTGCCAAAATGCCAAGGGGTCCTTTTTATAGATGGGGAGAGGCTTCCCTACTTGAGCAAGGTATGTTTACGTCAAAAGCAAATGGTAGGAAGGAGCTCTGACAAGCTGTGTTGTGGCGTGTGAAATAATGAAGGTAATCAAATGCAGTTTCAATTTGTTTGAATTAAGCCTTTTTTAAAAAGGTAGAGGAGCCAGCTGTCGCCATAAGGAATGTTTTCGTCCTTGTTAAATCAAAGTAGATCTCTTAAGGTGAAGTCATTGGTTGGTGTGCCCTGTTACGATCAAGTAATCATTAAATGCAAAAGCTCGCGAAAAGATATGGTGCTGCTGTTTCGGTACCTTTTCCAAGAAAAATTAGTACGGCCAGGTCATGTTTCTTAATGTGCGGAATCCTTTGGCAAGTTGGCAGCCTCTTCGCATGCACGAAAGGGTTAGTGGTGCATGGCATGATCAATGTGAAAGACAGCGTGTACCCTTGCTAATCCGATATTTTCGAAAATCAAAAGGATAGATAGGTGCGTCGTGCGAAAGCCATTAACTATGCGAGGTTGGCAAGGCGTGTAACCGCCTTAATCATTTGTAGAGACAGAGAAAGGATTTCAAAAAGCTAAGCAACAAAGTCCTTCGAAACACAGGCAAAATGGCTAAAATTGCAGAAAGCTCAACTCAGGCTGGCACCACTAACAACATTGACGAACGAAGGATGTAGGCACCTTGCGTGAATATCTACGCCCAGGTTTCTTATGCAACCCCGAGTATTCCTACTAAACCTTCATGGCCCCACACTAAGTCGACGGACCAAAAAATGTTAAACACAGTTACTCCTAGAAATCAGGCTTTGGTTTCAGAAGATTGGGATAATGTCCGAGACTCGAAGTTATCTTAGAACCCCAAAAGTTTAAGAGAGGCTGCATGCGAAAAGATGAAAAGGTTCATTGATCATTTTCCTAGCCGACTGTGGAATTGTGGGCTCAAATATTACGGTTCTTTGAATGATACATAATTTTCAGGATACAGATTGATTGAGAATGGTTTCATAACGATATCCGTTTGTTGACGATGACAGATCGATATTGACAAGCAGCCGCGATTTCTACTGATGGACTTTGTGAAAGTCATTGTGGAAAGGATGTGCCGACTGCTGAAGGAGTTTGAGCTTGGTTCCAAGTTCAAGTATTCTTCTTTCTTGGCAAACATGATTTTACATCAGAACCTGGATTATTTCCAGCAATTTCTGCCCCTGGCGATATTTGACAAAAATGGCGCTAGAAAGCCAGTTTCGACCTGGACTCCTGTCCTCTCAATTTTTTTTGATTATTGCGCGTTTTTAGACGCATTCCTAGCTCCGACTTTACGAGCTTTGGATCAAACAAGAGGTAAGAGCTTCGAGCGCTTGACATAGAGTCAAATATCATGGATGAGAGGTCTTGTACCGCCTTGTGATTGGTTCTTTGGTTCAGATTTTACAATGCTCCGCATGCAGGGTTTCGTCTCAGAGCCATTCCGGCTCCCGCATTTTGTTTCGGATAGGGTGTTGGCCTTGGAGGTTTCCAAGCAGTTGTGTAGTATTGAAAACGATTACTAGGGAGGAAAGCATTTGACTTCCTATCTGACGCTGCCAATCATGTTTGGCCCTGTAGCATTGGTCAAGAAGAAGAATCCAAGGGTGAATAGTTTTGAAGTGTTGTATTTTAAGTTAGGTCACCTTGGATTGGTGATTATCTGTGATACATGGTGCTATAATCCAATAGAAAATTTAGCAGAGGTAGGAATTAAGATTTCTCACTAGCCTCGGTCATTTTGGGACCCTCGGAGAAACGCAGATGAGGGAAATGTGAGATTATACGTCGGCCTCGAGCACATCCCTTCTAGCTCAGCTCGACCACCTTGGCTGAATTTTTATCCTATAATGGCCAGGCCTAATCCGAATCATGTAATAAATCAATTCCTCTACAGCCAATTAGCAAGGCTCGGATGGAAGCCTGAAAGGATTAAAGATTTCTGGATTTATAGACAGGAGATCAAAAAGACTAACGGCCTCTTTCAGGAAGTGGACTCGGACGACTGGTTTGATGATATCTAGTGCCATGAGCATTCAGACAATGATGATTCTCCCAACCCCTTGGAGTCTGAGTGGTGTGGTGAGGCAGAAAGTGCAGCTCCGGAGCATGAAGAAGTAGCCCAAAAGGCTCCGATGATTGAGGAGGGTCCTTTGCAAGGAGAGACGGTCAGTGGACAGTAGTCGCAACAAGAGAGCTCTTCAAACACACAACTGTTGGAGCCAACTAGCTCCTCTAGATCGGGGAAGAAGAGGTCGAGCTTTGTTAGGCGCCATCGAAAAGTTATTTTGGACCTTGATGATTCCCCGGAGGAGAAGAGGCTTCGAACTGAGAAGAAGGTAGGAAGAGGAGGAGAAGAACAACATGAAGAGGTAGTCGTATTTGCTACAAATCTTCAAGAAACTCAGGTACATTTCTCCCCTTCTCTCTCTTCTATGTCTTAGTTTCCTTCGCGCCTGCTTCCGCCATGTCACTTGTGTCAGCTTTTCCTCTCACTAGTCACTCGAGGCAGGTCAACATTGGTTCCCCTAGGGGTCCCCGTTCGCGTCCTCCCATGTCTGCTACCCCTGAGGTGCAAATAATGGCAACACATCCTAACCCACTGAGTCAGCAGTTTGTATCTCCGATGCCTCAACGTCAAATGGCTACTTCCTCGGCCTTTTTGTCCGCTATGCTTTCATCATCCCAGAGCAGTCAGTTCATCCCACCTTTTTCCCCAGCAACTGTTGCGAGACCTAGCAGATCCGATGATACGATAGGCATGTTGTCATTCCCATTAGCAGTTCCCCCGGAGTATCCTTTTGTTGGTGGATTAGGCATTTCACCCCAAGAATATTTCTCGCAAGTGGATGTTTCCAAAAGTGCCCGGGCCAACCAAATACAAAAAAGAATGGAAAATAATGCAAAGAAGCCAACAGAGCCCCACATCCAGACCGTGTTCAATGAAAGTCAAAATTCGTTGATGTTTGCCAAGGTGACACCCAATGTCATCAAACCATTCGAAAAAATGCAGCGGAATGATTATTCTGTCAATGCTATCTAGCTTGATTTGCAGCAGGCTCGTCCACAGGACAAGGTAGAATTAATGGAGGAAACCCAAAGGGTGGTAACAACTGATTTCCTCAAGCTCAGTCGCTAAATAAAGAAGAAAGATGAAGTGACATACCTCAAAGGAAAGGTGGGGATTTGGTCGAATAAGCATAAAGCTCAAGAGATTGAAATCAATCGTCTACGGGATGAGAGGAATGCCTTAAAGGGAAAGGTCGCTGAACTTCAGACTCTAAGTGCGGAGGTTGTTCCAGCCCTGAAAGTAGAAATTGAGCAATTCCAGGCGTCCAAAGCGGCCCTTCGTGACGAATTGAGGCAAACAAATGATGGTTTGAAGCAGCTTCGATAGAGTACCAATGATGAGGTAAATGAAATGAATGTTGCATTGGAGCAGGAAACAGAAAAGCTAAAACAAACCGAGTTAGCCTTGAAGGAGGAGGAAGAAAATACCACTTAGAGGAATCAGGTTTCGGTCTTGGAGGGAAGTGTTGCGGACTTGAAAGTAGAATTGAGCAGCAAGGCTGCGGAGATGGACCTTTTGAAATCTCAGCCTCCTGCATCCCAAATGAACTTGCTGGAAATAGCCAAAGAACTGCATGCATCATACTAGGATAAGGTCAAGTCACTATGTCACCTTGCAGCCCACTCTCAAATTTATGGCGCAGGCTACCAACTTATGCGAGATGGTTGGTGAAACAATGCAACAGGTGCAGGAAAAGACTTCTGATAGAGTTCCGGAAACCAGACAATTGTTGAGAAAATTGTATACAACTTCCGATGAGGCATTGAGCAGTGTGGGAGTCGAGGACCGAACAACAGCAACCATGAGCGTGAATGTTCTCATTTCTATGCATGAGGCCATCCAGCATGTCGGTGAGTGCAGAGCAAAGCTGACCCAGATTACCTATGACACGTGGGCTAAATTCTCCCGACTAACTTAGCGAGGGCTTCTGTCACCCTTCTTGGCTGACCAAACAGTGGCAGGCATAGAACATATCATTGAGAGGATTGAGGAGAGAAAACAAGATTTATTTGTATTCCAGTCTTTCGATCAACCTCTGACTGTCGCCAATATCGAGAACATGGTGCATCAGTTGGCGCAACTTTTTTCCAGTTTGAGTTTGAGGTGAAAATATCCGGTGGATTGCCTTTTAAGGCAATTATTGATTTAAACATGGCACATGAGGGCTTGCGCACTCTCTCTGCACCATCGGATGAAGTCTAGACGTCTCTTCAGTTTGCCCTCTCCAAGTTATGAGCGATTTGTTCAGGTGGTGTACTGGTCTGCAAGGCCATGATCTGGAGGTTCTCATTCCATAGGCGAAATGTCCCTGTGAGTCGCCAAGCTGTGAATATTTATTCATGCATCGCTCTTTTCTTTCGTGGTCTTTCTTTCTTTCATGGCTCTGCCTTTTTGTTTTGTACTGCTCGCAGCTTTCCGACCGCTGCCACGTGGCATCCTATTGGAGCTTCCCTTCGAGACGCTTCTCTTTTCTTTTGCCGAGCTCCGTTTGTTTGACACGTTGCCTCTTCCTGCGTTCTTTTTGGATGGGGCCCACATCGTAGTTACCTTTGCCGGGAGCTTTCTACGTGGTGATCATTCGGGCGTCCGTTATTTTTGTTCGATGGTTGTTGCAACTACTTCTGTTTTGTTGTCGTGTGGCCTTTCCTTTTGCTGCTACATGGCCCATCTCTCCTCGGATCGTCCTTGCTGGCATGCTGCCTTTCCTTTGTTTTGTTGCTAACGGCGTGGAGGAATCTTTCTGGTTGGTGATCGTGCTGGAGCATCTTTCTTGTTGGTGCCTTCAGGTGGTGGGCTGGCTCATTTTAAGCAGCCCTTTCTTCATTTTATGGTTGTTGTTAGATGGAAAAATTTCCTAGTGCCGAGAATTAGCCTTTGTAGTGTTTAATATTAAATCTGAATTTGCAGACTGTGCCAATCTGTTCAGCCTCTCTGTTTTCAAGTTTTTGATAGAACATTAGATTGTGCTTGCATTTTCTGAAATATACGAACATCTATTTCAAGCTTTTGTAATCTTTATATAGCTTAGCGTAATACAAATCATGTTGCTACTCTTTTGTGTTGGCTGATGTTATATGGGTTATATTATGCAAATAGTTTGATGTTCTTATGTTTGCAATGCTGGGAATTGTCGATTTGATATACGCTGATTACTACCTGAGCCTTTGTTTTTTTAAATGTGCTTGCTTATCTCATCACTGATTTGGTGCATCGCCTTAGCTTAGATTTGTTTATTTTATGTTTATTTTCATTCCCTTATCTCCCCCCCATTAAAAAACGAAGAGCCGGCTTCAATAAAATCCTAGAGGTCACTTAGCTATGCGCACAAGTCCCCCAATAGCTAAGTTTCCCATAAGGTTGCTGCCTGCAAACTTTTGCATCAACAATAACCATGAAATAAATTTAAATGGTATGTCCAAAAATATTATTTATGGAGTAAAAATAATATTGATATATACGCTAGACAATCATAAGCACATCTATGAAATATGATAACCATGAAATAAATTTAAGTGGCAAGGCCAAAAATATTATTTATGGAGTAAAAATAATATTGATAGATACCTTAGAAATTCATAAGAGACAATCATAAGCACATCTATGAAATATGATAACCGTGAAATGAATTTAAGTGGGATGTCCAAAAACTGAAAGCAATTATAAAAGAGATACAAAGATATGGATGAAGCATGTTGGAATATTACAAAGTGTCAATTAAAAATCTAGGAATTTTAGAATAGTATAACATTCAAAAGAGAATTTTATAAGGAAAAAAACCTCGAAATGCACCAAAAGTGGGAAATGTTTTGTTGCTCAAAATCTGTACGTAAATATGCCTCCCATAACTATGAATCGACACAATCCACCTTAAGCCCAATAGTTGGTCAAGCTAACCTTGAAGACCTTACTAGGCATATGGCATTTCCATCACATTACTTTGAGATACAACAATTACTATCTGGATTCTGAACTATTCATAAAAAATGACTTTTGGTTTCAAACATAGTCATGCAGGGTATTGGAGTTTATCATTTGCTTGACATCAACATTGTGCTATATAACTATGGAATTTATTTGGCTAGAGAAGCTCAAGAAGATGCAACTCTTTGATGACTTGATTTTGAGCCTTTGATGTGTAGTTTGAAATGCCAATCCATGCTCATAAGGATGCCCCAAAAAGGAACTAGAAAAACAAAACAAAAACAGAAAAAGTGATTGGTTTGTCGTGGCAAGAGTGAATGGAACCAAAATTTGAGATGGGTTAATCCTGGACAAACCCATAATCATTTTGCAGAGCCCTAGATAGATCCCTTTCCAAATTGAAATCAAATCTATTTCTGGGCCAAATAGATCTGAACCTACAGGTCTAAGAGGTCAAATTAGTATTGCAACCTAAAATCATATGCTAGTCATTAAAACTAAAATGCTTAAACATTTATGATTCAAACCACTACAATAGTTCTACCATGGTGTTTCTCTAGTAATGCTGCTATAAATAAACATTTTATGACAAGAGAAAACATGTCTTTCTATAAACATGATTTGAAATACCAAGTCCAATAGAGTAGTATACAAAACTTATGTTGCCCATGTAACCTATCACACTATCCTAGCATTCTTGACAACATTAGGCCCCTAGGCAATGATTCATTTTCAATCCATATCTTTCTCATGGTGGCTTCAAGTATGTACATATCATAGACAACTAGCAAAATCTTGAAGTGTGCTCTTTAGTCTCAAAAATCTCAAGTCAAGTTATTTTGAATTCCTATGTACATTCATTATGTATTTATTGCTTTATTTTGTGCTTATAACCCTAAACTATAATATAAATTATCTAGGATTTCTCTAGGAACATAAGCAGATTTGAACTAGCTCAGAAACAAGAGTTGCTAACATTTCTTTTGAAAGCTAAAACAAATGGTTCATGACTAAGTATTTATGAGCAATTATGAGGGGAAAGTCAATCTTGACATTTAGGAGGGATTCTTGTACAAATAATCCCATTAACATTAACACTCATACAGAAATTAGTCTAATAGAACTCAACTAGGTAATTATTTGTCTATATTTTATCATTTAATAAAAATTAGATG
>VDFB02163072.1:0-21664 GCA_007258455.2 Sequoia sempervirens
TTTGATTGTATTCTCTGACAAAATCTCATCTGATCATATAATCAAATTTAAAAGAAACATATAATTAATATTTATATTAATATTAAAAATTAGTTTTAAAGCGGGTGTTCAACCGAACATCTTTAGAATTGATCGAACCCACCCAAAATACATTTTTTGATAGGTATGTGGGTTGATTAGGACTAGGGGTTCAGTAGACCCTTCTGTTCGATGAACATTATTTTTGTTATTTGAACCCACATTTTGACCCTACCCCACAGAGGCGCAAAATTGGCAGAATTTTGCACAGTAATTTTAGAATGAAAATGGAGGAGATCTCAAAAACCAACTCGTATCGAGTTCCCATCAAAACGAGCTATCCAACGAATATAATTTTAGTATGTTTTGATTATATTATCTATCTGTTTTTTAAGTTTTATTAAATATAGGTTTTCACTAAAAACAAAACTCTTTCATTACGCACAAGTGGAAAATAAGAAGATTATGAGAAAATAAAAATAAAAAATGAGTGCACGGATATTGGAGTCCTTGATCCAAAAAATAAAAATAAAAAATTAGATGAATCTGATAAAAGTTATCGTTATCACGGTCATGTTATGTGTGAATTGTAAAATTGATTTGACTTTGAAACTTGATTAAAGAAAAATATTCAATAAAAACTATCTAACCAAGTGGAAGCACTAGATATTGGAGTTACAAATCTAAATTTGAAAGAATTGGAATTTTATCTTTCAAGGAAAAAAAAGTTATGCGTTATACGGTGTGAGTCACTTTTTAAAAATGTTGTTTTTTGAAAAAAAACAATTTTCGTGGGAGATGGAAAAAGAAGTGCAATCTGATTCCAAAAAAATTGAATTTTTTTTTTTTAGAATCTACAGACAAAATGTGACAAGACTCTAGTTTGCATCATCTTCAAATTCCTCACGGTTTAATCGCTATAGGTGCCCGAATGTGAAGATTTTGTTAAAAAAAATATATATCAGTGTCCAGTTTGGCCAAAAATTGTAAACCACTATTGTGGGATCACCCATATGAAAAGTTGATATGTAGTAATTCTCTCTTTCACACACATAAAAAATTTATTGAAATATTTCATGTCAAACTTAAGTTATTTTTGCTAATATGAGAACATGAGTTTGGTCTAATATTTATTGGTTGAGAATCAAGGATTGAAGGATATCATTCTACCAAAATTACTTAAGACATGATCCCAAACCCATCTTTTCCTAGTCTCAAGACCTTACACTCACCAATACTTTATTTCTATCAAACTCATTCAATCAACTTTTGAAAAACTAAATATATTTTTAACAATTATTTTATTTAACAAGCACAAATCATAAATATTAAAAAAACACTTTTTTATTCCCAAATAACATTTTAAATAATTTACTTAATAAATTATCCCAAATAGCATTTTAAATAAGTAACTACCATTCAGAACGACTGGAATAGACGAAGCACTAAAATGGTAAGTGCTTCGTTTGTTTAACTCTTCCATAATAGAGTGATACTTTTATTACATAAAACATTGTTATCTTACATAGTAGCGGGTCCCACTCGACAAAGAAAGTGTTTTTACTTTCTTGTAAGGAGAACATCGTGTCTTATTCTTTACACAATCTTGTTCAAAACTTTAGATGTTGCGTATACAATAGCAAATCGTACTACCTAAACTGGCGCTCTACCCTACCAAAAGAAATCGGGCTTTACCCAGCTTGCCAGAGAGTGTCACTTGCCACTTCCATCTCTATTATCCATTTTCACTTCGTCCGCTTCTCCGCTTTCCCGGGAAAAGACAGACCCATCCCCACTTATTTTCTTAAAAAGAAAAATTCGATAACTGTGCAGCGTATTTACATCATCCACACTGTTACTGTTTGACTCCCATGTTATGGTAGAGCAGGAACAGAGTAGCGGATTGAAAACAATGAATTGAATTGGAGTAATATACAATAATTGTTATATACATAGAAGGCAGAAAAGAGCAGATGATCAAGTCTACATAATTGAACAAGCGTTTGGATTGTCGTCGCTGAAGAGGGAGGTATACCGCTCGTCAGTCCTCTGCGGATTGGGGAAGGTGGGGTCCACGTTCCTTACATAACCTGCAGGAGCTTTTTTGTCGTAGACCTGAGCAGCATATGGATAGTAAACAAGATTGTATGGTTTGTATGGCCACATCTCTGCTCTTTTCCCGGTCTTTCTTTTCACCCTTCTCAACACCTTGTTCGCCTCCACATACCCCGTCACTGTCACTTTGAATTGCTTTCTATCTACTTCCAACGTTCTGACTCCTGCATTCAACAACTCACGTTAATACTCACTCCCATACACGAAACAGATTTTAATGAAACGTGTTTATGGATTCTGCTGTCTCACCTTTCATATTTGCTAACGACTTCCTAACTTTTCTTTCGCACCCCTCACAGTCCATACGAACTCTCAACTCTACCGTCTGCAATTGCAAAACGTGAATGTTAATTATCATGCCACTTTATTTTCTTCATTACATCTGACTTATAATGAAAAAACAAGATAAAATCAGATACCTGAAACTGCTTAAGCTTCTTGGTCCGGCGAATAGTTGCTGCCTCCATCAAGCTTTCTATAAGAGCCATGGCACCCATCTTCAGCGTTGCTCAAATAAAGACCAGTCAGATGTTCCTCAATAAAAAATGTAAAGGCTCTCCTCTCACAGACACAAATACAAAGGATTAACAGATCGAATAGATTGACGAGCAAAACAAATGCTCCGCTCTCAATTTATAAGGAAGGCGATGTGATGCAAAGATCTGGATAAACCAATTACTTCTCTTCGAGCTCTACGAAGACACGTGTCTGCCTAATAAAATCTGAAAAGAAGAAAATGCAGATCAAGCCGTAGAAAAGTTACGTGGCAGCAGGAGAGGAAATGGGCGGTGATGGATAAAGGGAATCTGTGTTGCTTTCTTCGGGGAAGCAACGGGATACTTCCCACGGGAAGGATTGAAGGCATAGTTATTGGCCCTACATATATTAGTTTAGATAGACTCGTAGACTTGAACGCGTGATTGGTTTATTAGGAATGGCAGGATGTAACGGTTTCAACACGTCGAGTAAATGAATGGCGGTCGTTTCCAAAGCATTTTCGTGGCAACTGCTTCTGCAACATGATAATCTAAATATAACGGTCCAACTGTAAAGTGCAATTATATTACTTTTTCTCAACGGACATTCACAGGAAATGCACGTGTTCTTCTCGTGAATTTTCGTTTTTCATGAAATCTGTACTCTTGAAACTAGAAGCTGGCTTACTACAGAAAACGAGCTTCATTTTCACCTCCCGCATTCATACTTGGTTATAAACGGACTGAAGAGAAAAGATAATTTTCACATGTTGCGGATACAATAACAAAGCTATCTAACTTTGTGGTGTGCCCCAGGAAAAAGCAACCAGACTTATCGAGTCTTGCCAGGAGTCTCACTTTGGCACTCCCATCTCTCTTGTTCACTGTTATTTCGTCCGTTCCTCAGCGTGAATTGAGTTGTAAGTAAAGCCAAAGTCAAATTACAGGGAGCAGATAATAGGAATCGAATTGAGAATCCAACCCACACGCGCCATGACTTATAAAGCCGCGTTTAAGGAACCTGTCAGGACGTTTGAATGGTTACAATTGGATAAGATAATGTCGGTGCATTTTTGTTCAATTTCCTCTTGGCCGGAATTAATCGGCACACTCTAAGCATTGACTGCTTAGGTGGTCGGGCCTACTCTTAATCACACCTTTCGCGTTCGTAGCGTTTCTATTTACGAATTTCCCGTTTCGACCGTTTGAGGATTCCGATTCTGTTTTCGTATTTGCTGTTCCCGTTCACGTAGCAGTTCCCGTTCCCATTCTCGCACATGAACTGTCTGACATAATGCCTCAAATGCCCTGATTGCAGGATATACGCAAAGTGGATTTGTTGAAAAAGCTTTAGAAATCAAATTCCGCAACCCTTGGCAGCATCCTCCCCGCCTGTGCCACAATGGGAGCTTTGAAAAAGGGTATCGACATCCATCAAAGCATAAAGGATTAAGAAATTTTATTAGATGTTGTAGTTGCAATTGCCTTGGTAGACATGAATGCAAAATGTAGAAGAACAGACAAGGCATTTGGACTGTTTGACAACATTCATCTAAGAAATGTGGTCACATGGACTGCAATGATTGCGAAATATGCACAAAATGGATTTACTGAAAAGGCTTTAGAAACTTTCAATCAAATGCAATTGCAGGTGTAATGCCAAATTCCACCACCTTTGCCAGCATCCTCCCTGCCTGTGCCAAAATGGGAGCTCTAGAACAGAGCATGGATATCCATCATAGCATAATGGAAATAGACAAGACACATGAATTGTTTTACAGAATGCCTCAAAGAGATGTCAATCTTATGGATGATTGCAGATATGCACAAAATGGGTTTATTAAAAAGGCTATTGAAACCTTCAAGCAAATGCAATTAGAAGGTGTAAAACTGCATTTCATAGCCTTTTCCAATATCCTCCCTACCTCAGCAAAAATGGGAGCTTTGGAACAAGGTATGGACATCCATCAAAGTATAGTGGGAGGGGGATTTTTTCGTATATTATAGATAAAGGAGATAAGAATTTGTCAAATTTTGTGGTTGTGGAAGCATAGACAAGGCATTTGTAACTACTCATGTATACAAAATATGGATGCATAGATAAAGGCACGCATAACTACCTAGGTAGACATGGAAGCATAGAAAGCCACATGAACTATTTCACATAATGCCTCAAAGATGTCATCTCATGGAATACTATTATGGAAATACATCCAAAATATCTAATCATAGACGAGACACATGAAATTTCTAACAAAATTCCTCACAGAAATGTGCTCTCTTGGAACTAATTGTAAGATATGCACAAAATGGATTTGTTGAAAAGGTATTATAAACTATCAAGAAAATACAATAGATAGGTGTAAAGCAAAAGCACACAACCATTTCCAGCATCTTACTTGCTTGTGCCAAAATTGGAAATTTAGAATAGGGTATGGACATCCATCAAAGGATAAAGGATAAAGGAACTTTGTTAGATATTGTAATAGGAAATACACATATACATTTTTTTAAACTAGTACTTTGGTTGTTGTGAAACATGGAGAAAATGCTATTAAAATGATTTTTCACAAAGTTATTGTAATGTAAAATCTAATCATCATTTTCTATTCTTCATATCATTAGATATTCAAATAACAAAATTAGAGTTTCATATATAATTTCAAGACATGTTTGTACACATGCAACGAACTTTACGTTAAACACTTATTTTGAAAGTCATGTATGCTCACTCATACAAAAAAGGGGCTTCACCTAGTGAACCATTTATCTTGTAAGATTAAACATATATGTTTAACATTGGTTAATAACACATGAATATGCAATCATTTCAATTTGGATAAACAAGTACAATGATTATATTTTCCAAGGTTGAAGCGTTTATCATACAAAATTAGAAAACACTATCATACCCATCAACACTATTACAACAACATTTATAAATCCTTTCAAAATTGAATTTATTCATAAATATAATATGTAAATAATTTGTAAATATTTACAAAACAAATATTTCACAAATATTTGTTGTTATAACTAAACAATTTCTAAACACTTTCATGCAAGAATTCCCCTCCCATCACCACTCATTCTCCTCTCCAACAATATCATAGTCTCAAATCATTATTGTGTGACAATGATGCTGGTAACAACTCTCCACTGTCGCTATCATAAAGAATAGTATACACTTTTATTTTCATATTAGACTTCATGGAATACAAGTTAAGTATACTATATTGTGTATGTAACAACTTGAATGATGGCATGACATGATGCACCTTGAATCTAATGGAGTACTTGAACCTAAAAGCAAGGACCAACCATTCCTCATGTGGGCTCATGTGATTTTTCGTTAAAGAATCTCATGAATCTCATACTAAGCTCATTGCAAAGAGTGTATATGTTGATGATCATTGCTGTCCAAATAGTGACCTTCCAAATGCATCCAACAAGGTAATGATCTTGAAGTTCATCATATAGAGCATTGACTATCACCAAATCTTAAATATCTATTTGTAAATTATAAAATTAAACATCCAAGCTCATTGTCACCTTGGATTCATAAAGGAAGTTGAAGTACTTGGTATAATTATCAAATTCCCCCTAATTGGTCCTTGGTCCATTTGTGTTAATTTCATTCACCATCTTGTCCCTCAACCAATAGGGGACACTCAATTCCTCTATAAGAAGGAGGACATTCCATGGAAGAAGCTAGTGATAGTTGGATAGCCAACTAGACACCCATTTATGTGCATTGTGTGGCATCTTGCTCACCTACATCAAAATAATTATTAGCTTTCACATTTTTATTATACCAAAAGATATATATTTCCACACATTTTAGAAAACTGTATATATTCTACCAGACATTATATGTACATAACTTAACAATGGAAAAATAAATGCATCCTTTTATAAACTCCCATATATTAATAATTTAATGTCATACACACGAGAAAAGATATATAAATCAAATTTAGATAATTATAATTGAATATCCTAAATGGTTGATGAAACTATGACCTAGATATTATTTTATTTAGTTGGCTTAAGAAAATAAATTGCAACAAATGAAAGAAATTTTTTCCATGAGCTTCATCTAGAGATGGAAAACAAAAGGATCCCCAATAAAGAAAAAATCATCAAATATATGGACAAGTGGTTGGTCATAAGACCAATAACTCCTTTGGTTCATCCATATGGAACATTTTATAATTAACTCACTAGCTGGTACCTAGATTCAAAAATAGATAGAAAGGAAATTTTAATAACTTGCATTGTAGAGAACACAATATGATATATTTGAAAATAATGGAATGAGGTTAAACAAAAAGAACAAGAACTGAGAAATTAGTGGTAAATATCCTAAGGATATCGAATGTCAATATGGACAATGATTGTAAAAGTGAAATCAACAATGAATATTAAATTTTAATGTGACAAGGTTCTGGTTAGTTTTAATTTAAGAAATGCACAATTAGATTTATATAAATTTACTAATCTTTAGTAATATTGGAAAATTACTTGATATTAAATAAGAAAATTTTCATAGAAAATGTATTTTAAACTAGCAAATATACTACTTGATTTTACATAAGTGTGGCAAAGATGATTGGAATTAGAGAATTTGAGTGTCAAGAATATAATCATGGAAATTTTATACTATGTTGCCATCATTCATACTACTTTAGAGAGAATTATATGTTTTTATCATCCTACATGAGCACGTCCGATATAGTAAAGATGGTTGGGGTGTGTGCAAGAAGTTGAGTCCACTTTTTGGCCAAAAAGTGGAAGTGTTTTTCTTGATTTTCAGAATTTGACACATTTGACCTTAAAATTTGAAGCACTTACAGATGAAATCTTTAAAAAAGTCACTGATCATAAAATTTAGTGCTCGGAGTCTAGTTTCCAAATATGTAATTTATTTCAATACCCAGATTGTACAAATTCAGTTTCAATAGGCGTTTCTAAAAACCACCGTTTAAAAGTCACTTTTTTTACCATACCATGCACATGTACAACATCCATATTTTGACTTAAATTATCATATTTTTCTAAATCCTTTTGGGAAAAGATTTGTGACTCACTGAAGCTTGTTCTTGATATTTTTTTGTAATTTTTTATTAAATAGTTTTTTATTTGCTAAACTTTTATTAGGAAAATTTTCTGTTTTGAAAAATCGTCGTGTACGACATGCATAGGATGACCTAAACTTATCATTTTTTTTAAATTTTTTTTAAATTGAAAAGAATTGTCTGAAGTTTTTTCTTGTGCAATCCGTTTGTCAAAATGTTATGTTGATCAAAAGTTATTAAAATGGTAAAAAACATTGATATTTAAAGTTTATGGACCAATTTTATTAGAAATTAATTGAAAAATAGAAAAAATAATCCAATTGCAAAAAAAATTACATATTTAGAATATGCATTGTCTCATCTAAAATGGGTTTTAATTTCGTCAAAAAATTCTGCAAAAAAAGTCGTCAACCATATGTCCAAAGTCGATATTTTTCTTTGACATTGTTAGGACCTTCAACTTGCTGGTCAAACTAGGTTGAAGGCCTAGGTTTAGATTTCCAATGCTTTTCTCGAACCAAAATCCTAGGCAAAAACCTGACTACAAAGTAAATAAAAATTCAAAATTTTAAAAAAAGGATCTCGTTTTATAATCGAGATCCCATTCCTTAGTCTATAATATTCAGACCGTTGGGAGGGAAACTGGATCCCATTCTATAAATGGGATTTTGTTTCCCTTCCAACGATCCCCACATTCAATGTTGGAGAACGGGATCCTGATTATAGAATGGGATCCCGGTTTTTATAAACGGGATCCTGTTTCTTTTATTTAAATATAAGTTGCAAAAAATTACTGTGAAGTCTGCAACTTCACATGTACGGCCGAGAGAGCTATTGTATTTACAGACCTAGTGAACTTGATTTTTAGTTGATTTTATCAAACGAGGCATCATCTACACCATTTTTTGAAGTGGAATTGTGTTATTTTTGTGCTTGTTTGGAGGAACAAAAGGTCTTCAATTTGCAATATGGATTGAATTTTTCAAAGGAGGCATGAAGAAAAAAAAAATTAAAGTGGAATTGTGCTAGTTTTCTACTTGTTTTTAGGAACACAAGAGGAATAATTTTGTCCTAATAGGTATTCAACTGCCAATTTGGATTGAATATTTTGAAGTGTTTCACTATTAACATTCATTTGTGCTTGAGAATTTTATAATTATGGGAAACAAAGCTCGTAATAAGAGAACGAAGACATTAACTCCTCAAGAAGTTGAAGCAAATAGAGAGAAAGAGAGACAAAGACAAAGAGAAAGAATAATGAGAATCAGATCAATGAATGATGGTGGAGCAACCAATTCCACAACTATTGAAGATGAAAACATTGAGGATACCATGGTTGTAGATGAAGCTAATTTGCAAGGAGTCAATTTGGAGAAGAATATGATTATACAAACAAGTCCTACTATGTCTTCAAATCCCTCTTTGAAAGCTATGGAGAATGTTTCAATATGCACAAATCTAGGTACGTCTTCAAATCCACATGTTAGTGAAATGGTAAATTTGTATGTAGAAGTTTTACAAGATGTTGGACTTAATGATGTTGACATTGACGATATTCAAAGAGGTGAAACTTTTATAGAATTTGTTGAAAACAAAAAAGAAAAATCTTTTGTTGCAAATGAAAATCAAAATGAAAACAAAACCTGTATTTTTTATGAAAATGAAAATTAAAACCGTTTTGTCGATGAAAATGAAGATGAAAATGTAAATGAAAATGACGATGAAGATGAAGATGAAAATGAAGATTAAAATCTAGAATGTGATGTTGAATTTAATGAAAATACTTTTTTTTTAAATTGGAAGTGGTGTTTTCGATAATCTTCCTGGTCAAATTTCTTGGAGGCAAATAATAACACATGTGAATAGAATATACACCAAATTCTTTTATTGTAAAAAAATTGCATTTCAATGTCAACTAATGATGCAATTGATGAGAATGCAAAAAATGAGGAAAGTAATGAAAAGGTTAGGCTTTTATGTTAAACCAAAAAGAAAAGATCAATCATTAAAACATGTTATGTCTACTGTTGCTAGTGCCATTCAATCTATTAGGAAAAATAGTCGATCTAAAGATAAAAACACAGCAAGAAGAGCTATAGCAATTGCTATAGTTAATAAATCAACTTTGAATAAAAGAATGGTATGCAATATTAGTGAAGTTTTAAAAATGCATCCTAAAACATTACTAAGAGCGGTAAAAAGAAGAGAAAGTATAGAAAATGATCCTATCAATCAATGTTGGAGTTTCAGTGGACAACTACTGAGGTCTGATATAAAATTGAATGTTGAAATTAAATCTTTGATTAAAAAATATTGGCATGATAATACTAGGGTTTCATCTAATGCTAGACATGTTTTAAAATTAAGGGTGGGGTCCAAAGTTTGCGATCCTCACCCAAAACACCTATTAGATACAACACAAACTTAATTTTATAGAAAATTTTGTAGTGATTCAGTGTTACCTAGTAATATTAAAATAAGTCAAAGGTCTTTTGAAAAATGTAAACCCTGGTATGTAAAAATTAATAAGTAACGAATATCTTGTTGTTGTAAAATACATGTTCAATTTCGTTATTTTTATGATGTTTTTTGATATATACGTTGTACCTTGTATATTAACATGATTACACAAGATTGTGGTATTGTTATGCCACCTAAAGTAATAAGAGAGTTTATTTCAGGTTTGTTTTCTTAAAAATCTAATGATAAATTATTTTATTTAAGTTCTTGTATTTCTGGACAATGCATTAACTATGGAAATCTTTCATTTTTAAGAATTTGTTTGCATGAAAGTGTTGATCATGATTTTGGACAAAAATTAGTAGATGTCAAAAGATTTAGGAATGTTCACTATTCTTTAAAAGATGGAAAAAGAGGAAAGCATTGTGATTTAGTTACAAAAAAAGTTAGTGTGCATGCATTTATGAGTAAATTTAAGAATAAAATTGTACCAAAATATGTTAAGCACTCTGAACATGCTAGATGGCTTGATGGCCAATTCCGCACATGTAGAAACACATTTCCAATTGGTACTATAGTTTTAGTGGTTGATTTTGTGGAGAATTATACTCTCGCACCGCAAGAGGAAATTCAATCTTAATATTATAATTTAATGCAAGTAGCTATGTTTGTCCATATTGTTTATAGACATGCAGATGATAGCACTAAGGATGATAGAAAAGTTTTGAGGGAGTATCATTTTTATTTGAGTGACAATCGATTACACTTGTCAGAGTTTGTTCAATACTATTTCAATATATTTTATATAAATTTAAGAGAAAGAGGAATCCAGATGAAAGAACACCTCATATGGTCAGATAATTGTATGGGGCAGTTCAAGAATGCTTGAATGTTCTATTGGTTAAGTAGGGTTCACAAGGAACTTATTGTCCAACATATATGGAGTTTGTTTGAAGTTGGGCATGGTAAAGGAGAATATGATGGAGCTGGTGCGTGTGTCAAAAGAATTCTTCCTAGAGAACAATTAAATTTGAGGATTCAGTAAAATTTAAAGATGCACATGAGATTGTGGATTGGTGTAATAGAAGATTATCTGCACCTGGTTCGAGTGATTAATCTATAGTTCATTGATTCTTTTGGTTTGTGGAAGAAGAGAACATTGTACCTAGAGTTGATTGTGAGACAATCAGTGGATCTACTAAATGGCATTCATTTAGGAGTGCAACAGCAAGCACATGGACTATTTGGACAAGGGAGCTTGTATGTTTTTTCCAATTTTGTATCCCAGGATATTGGGAAGCATGTGAAAATACAAAATGGGTTGAACAATGGGAGAAAAGATCGTTGACACCTACAGAAGCACATAATCAATATGAAAGAACTATTGAAGAAAATGATCAACTGTTTGCATCTGAAGATTATGACTGTGTTTCAGACCTTGTACAAGAAGGTAATTTTAATTCAATTTATTTCATTTTATTTCACTTTATTAAGTTATTTTGTAATACTAAATTATTTATATGGATATGCACAAGTTATTAAATCAAATTTTGTTGGCGGGGACATGTGTATGTTGTTATTGCACCAAGGAATGAAGAGCAAATAAAATATTGGTTGGCTCATTGTGTGGAAACTAAACATAAGTTAATAACACCTCGAGAAGATGATGATGGCTTTCATTATCCAACAGGTATGGTGATCACCTTAAGACACCCCCTTAAGCAAATTTTGATAACAAGTTTTAGATCCCCTTAAGCAATTTTTTAGAACAAGTCTTTGATCCCCTTAAGAAAATTTTGAGAACTTATTTGATGATGGTTTTTGAACATGTTTTCCAATAGGATCGATGGTGGTTGTTGGCACTTGGCTACGAAAATACTTGAGAAGAAAGAATGGTCTACCTGCATTCGAAGACTATGAAACACATAAAAAGATTATACATTATTCACATTGGTGGCAACAAATATAAAACTAGAGCGGTATCGTGGAAGACCTTCAAAAAAAGTGCTATGGTCAATTTCTATGGAAGAGCATGAGGCAATCATAGATGCATTGCAAAAAAGAGAGGATGCAGATGGTACAATGGAATAAGTAAATACAGGTAAATATAGTTTTAGTTTTATTTTGTCCTTTTAAATACATTAAATACATGTTTCGACATTGGTCAAGTGTGTTATTAGTTGAAATTGATTTAAATTTTTCTTTTATACATCCTTAAGGCATAATCACAAAAAGGATCTAGTCCATGCATATTCAACCTAGACAACATGGAATACTTGGTAAAAATAGGTAATTATTAGTTAAGTTATATTTAAATACATGTTTTGATTACATATTGACATTGCTTGGGCATTAATAGTTAAAATTGATTTATTGTCATTTTTTGTATCCTTAAGCCATCATTGCATTGATCTCATACTTTGAAGAAAAAAGGAGAGGATTCCTGGATTCAACCTACAAACATGTGTGGAATACTTTTAAATGCAGGTACTTGAGTTTTGTACATATAGATAGTTTTATATAAATTAAAATATGTATGTTTTGATTATTGCATTGATATTGCTTGTACCTTTTTGATATCAGGTGGTGTGAAGACCTACTACATTCTAGCCATGAGTTTGAGATGTTCTTGAGATGGCATATCCAAATTTTGTAAACATTGTTTTGAGATGACATATGTGTACATACATACTTACAGAATTAAACATACTCTATGTACTTCTATGTACCAAATCAATATTTTGTATATTTTGTTTGTTAAATGTGCATTTTTTCCTACTTTGAAATTTTATGTCTAATTGTATAATCACTAAATATCATGCATACATTATTGTTAAATCAATTATATCCTTAAGACATTGTATTATGACCCCTTAATGCATCCCCTTATGAAATTCTATTATGACCCCTTAAGACATCCCCTTAAGACCCCTTAAGACATCCCCTTTAGACGTATTATGACCCCTTAAGACATCCCCTTAAGACGTTCTATTATGACCCTTTTAGACATCCCCTTAAGATGTTCTATTATGACCCCTTTAGACATCCCCTTAAGACCCCTTAAAACATCCCCTTAAGATGTTCTATTATGACCCCTACAGACATCCCCTTAAGACCCCTTAAGAAATCCCCTTAATTAAGATGTTCTATTATAACCCCTTTAGACATCCCCTTAAGACCCCTTAAAACATCCTTAAGATGTTCTACAATGATATTTAGACATCCCCTTAAGACCCCTTAAGTCATCCCTTAAGACGTATTATAACCCCTTAAGACATCCCCTTAAGACGTTCTATTATGACCCCTTTAGACACCCCCTTAAGATGTCATTATTTGTTTTGACAACTTATAAATTAGTGTTAGATGAACTATTATTTATAGTATTTATTAATGCTTTTATTCTCTAATCTTCTATGGTATTGTTTATTTCTTAAAATTTTATCCTTTCTAGTATATAAATAGATTGCTTTTGTTTGTAAATTATGATTTATTGACTGATTATTGATTGACGTGAATTGAATAAGTTCATTGAGTAATTATCACTATTTATTGAATGTACATATCATGTATATCATGTATGAAATCACTAAATTTGCAAAGTATAAATATTAAAATGTCCTATATTAATATCATGTATGAGATCACTAAATTTCACATTAATGTCCTATATTAATGTCTTGACTATGAACATAAAATCCATAAATGTACATGTGTAATTTAAAATTTCAAACAATAATAAATTCTATAATTTATGTAACATATTAAGTACATGAAACCAATATATTAAGCGCATGCAATAAAGTCCAACAGAGTACATGATAAAGAAGAAATATAGTCCATGAAATAAACAAATATAACACATAAAATCACATGTTTCTAGGTCATGTACTGTCTCTATAATCAAGAGACCTCTTCACACCATGCGGACTATGTGGATGACCTGAAACACTCTATACAAGAGAAAGATGAAATCAAATGTAAGACAATGAAATATGATTTAATGACAATTTAATTTATAATCCATCATAACATTAAATTACCATCATATTTGTGTCTGGATGATCTAGTGCACCTGAAGCAACCTCTAAATTCTCTAAATCAATCTACATAAACAAGACAAAGAAATTTGAAATTAGATGTACAACTCTACAATTAATTTTTTTTTAATTCAATTTAATTTATAATCCATCATAAAATTAAATTGCCGTCATATCTACATCTAGATGCTCTGGTGCACTTGAAGCAACCTCTAAATTCTCTAAATCAATCTACATAAACAAGACAAATAAATTCAAAATTAGATGTACAACTCTACAATTATTTTTTTTTAATTCAATTTAATTTATAATTTATCATATTTTAATTGTACCGTATTCTGAGGTTGTGCACCAGGCTCTTCTCTAGGACCTTTCTGTACATGCTCAACTACAAGATGTGTCTCATGCTATAAAAGAAAAAAGAATATGTAAAAATCTCATATTATGTATATATTCAATTTAAAATTTATAATTGACTTTAAATATAATAAAAAAATTAAATTACCATTTGATCTGGAGCCTGCTCTACATGTCCTCCTGGTGGTGTAACTATGTCTAGGTCGAGGCTGAAAGTTTCACTAACAAAGTCCTACAAGATCAAAATTAAAGCATATACAATTGAATTAGGTTAATATATATATACAGTAGAAAGTTTTGTAAACAACCTGAAAATCATCGGCCTCAAGAGTAGCTGCAACATCAATTTTTTTCCTGATGCCCATTCTTATCGTGGTATCAACCTAGACATACATGTACATAAACATTTAATGCTTATAATATTTACAAGTGTACATGCATGCATTTCATATATCTAGTGAATTCAAAACTCATAAAATTGTAACTATACTAATGTAAACTTTAAACAAATTTACAATATGAATGTACCTGCTCCTAATCTATGTCGCTCGATAATGGAGGAGTGCTTAACAATCCCTCAAGAGGAATCGACATGGATGCTGATAGCTTAAGGGGATCTACATGTAGTAAGATCCTAAGACAAAATTACATGGCATAAGGGAATGAAATTTGGTGGAGTTGCCTAAGGCAACCAAATTTCATTAAGAGCCTAAGAAAAAATGATGGCTTTAGGGTATAGGGTTTAGAGTTTAGAGTTTAGGGTTTAGGGTAATAGGATAACTTAATGGGATATATGTAGTAAGATCCTATGAAAAAATTACATCGCATAAGGGAATGAAATTTGGTGGATTTTCCTAAGACAACCAAATTTCACTTTAAGGTCAGGTAGGACAAAATGAATGGTTTAGTGTTTAGGGTTTAGATTTTAGAGTTCAAGGTTTAGGGTTTACAGAACTTAGGGTGAAGTTTTGGTGCCCCTTGGAATATAATGAACTTGCAAGTTAGTGAAAAACATTTTCTTGTGGAATAGTTGATTTAGATCTACTCTTGTTTCAATTGACCAACCTAGATCATGAAATCTCATTCATATTATAATCTTGCACGATCTTATTATTGTTAAATTTGGTTTCCTTGGGCAACTTTGATCACCAAAATTTAAGAACCTCTTTGATCCCCTTAAGAAATATCATATTGGGACCCCTTAAGAAATTGAATTACGATTTAGGGTGACAAGATGGCTTAAGGGGATCTACGTCTAGTGAGGTCCTAGGAGAAAATGACATGGCTCAAGTGAATAAAATTTGGTGAAGTTGCCCAAGGCAACCAAATTTCATTAAGAGCCTTTAAATAAAAAATGATGGCTTTAGGTTTTAGGGTTTAGACTTTAGAGTTTAGGGTTTAGGGTAATAGGATAGCTTAAGGGGATCTACATGTAGTAAGATCCTAGGAAAAAATTGCATGGCATGAGGGAATTAAATTTGGTGGAGTTTCCTAAGGCAACCAAATTTCATTAAGAGCCTAAGAAAAAATGATGGCTTTATGGTTTAGGGTTTAGAGTTTAGAGTTTAGGGTTTAGAGTAATAGGATAACTTAAGGGGATATATGTAGTAAGATCCTATGACAAAATTAAATGGCATAAGGGAATGAAATTTGGTGGATTTTCCTAAGACAACCAAATTTCACTTTAAGGTCAGGTAGGACAAAATGAATGGTTTAGTGTTTAGGGTTTAGATTTTAGAGTTTAGGGTTTAGGGTTTACAGAACTTAGGGTGAAGTTTTGGTGCCCCTTGGAATATAATGAACTTGTAAGTTAGTGAATAACTTTTCCTTGTGGAATAGTTGATTGAGATCTACTCTTGTTTCAATTGACCAACCTAGATCATGAAATCTCATTCATATTATAATCTTGCATGATTTTATTATTGTTAAATTTGGTTGCCTTGGGAAACTTCACCAAATTTTAAGAACTTCTTTGATCCCCTTAAGAGAAATGTCATGTTGGGACCCCTTAAGAAATCAATTTATGATTTAGGGTGATAGGATGGCTTAAGGGGATCTAGATGTCTAGTGAGGTCCAAATTTAGTCATACTATGGCCTCATTGGTTCCATCTAGCTCTGGGTCAAAAGTGTTTACCCCTCTAATAAAAAAAAGTATCATGTTAAAAATGAATCAATCTATACATATCAAAAAATAACATACATCTATCAAAACAAGTAAAAATTTCCTCCTACATTAGAGGATATCAAAATAAATATGAAATATTTTAATAATTATACTTGTAATCACTTATTAATAAGTTATATCATACATAATTTTAATCACATAATAAAGGAATAAATATACATATGTAGAAGATACAAAAATAAAAAGAGGCTACTCACATGGATCTTGATCCTTCTAGGAAGTGCCTAGATTGGTGTATTTCATGTAGGACTCTATGTAGGTGTTGGGACCTTCACCTCTCTCCTTGTATATTTCCAACAATCCCACTCACTCCCTCTATAGAATTATTTCCTTTGTTATTATCTAGTTCTTTTAATCTTCTAAATTAACCTCTTATTTATAGGAGCATAATATGAATCCTCCTCCTATCTCTATTGTAATAATAGCATAGTTCCTCCAACCTATCATCATGTACCTCCTCCCTTTCCCATGTAATAGGTGTACCTTAGGTGTTAAATGGTTCCATCTTGGTCTCCTTATTGATGCATTTCTATCCTTCCACATAAATCTATATAGTATCAAAATATAGGTAATTTTATGGTTATTGAATCTCTCTTAATTGCTAAAGAATCCATTATGATTGAGGGATGGGTGAATTATTATCTAGGATCACATCTTAAAAATGTATAGAGGTCATGGTATTTTTTTTCTTAATACATATATTCCATACAAACCTCTTTCCATGTATTATCAACTCTCCTATATAATAGACACCTTTACTAGATTTAAATTTCATATGATATATACCCAAGTGTTTCCAATTGGATTGCTATAATTATACTTTTATGGCATTCTAGATATTCAAAATAGTTTTCATAAATCTACCAAATAGACCCATTCTTGACATTGAACCTACATAATTTTAGGTATGTCCAATGAAAGAAACTTTACCCATAGCACTCTCACTCACGCTCTCCTATCTTGTGGATATAATAGAATAAAGTTTTCTTCCAATGATTTAGATCCCTAATGATCATTTCTAAGTGTCATAGAGAGTGATCATCCACTCTTCATAAACTTGTAGAAACCAAAAGGTTTTATATTATGTGTTCAAATAAGTGAAAACATTACAAAAAGCTCTACTGAATGGTGACAACAGAGGGTTTTTTAAGGCAACCAAATTTCATTTTAAGGTCCTAAGACAAAAATTTAAAATGCTTTAGTGTTGAGTGTTTAGATTTTACAGTTAGGGTCTAGGGTTTAGCAAACTTAGGGTGAAGTTTGGTTGGCCCTTGGAATAATTTAGACTTGCAAGTTAGTGTCAATTGGAATCAATTGTACGTGCTTAGATTTATGAATTTGCTAACTAAATTTGCAAACAAACATCAAGATAAACTTTATGAATTTTAACTATTCTTTAACATATTGTTTTCTAATCTAATTATAATTTAGCATTGAAACTAAAGTTTAACATATCATTTTTTCCATACAATGAAAATAAAATTTAAAACATTTAAGCAATGCAAATGAAGTTTTTTTAGCTTGAAATTATGAAGTTTTCAAAATCAAAATGATTTGTTCAATTTCAATTTAGGGTTTTAACAAAATAATTTGTCCCAATTCAATTTAGGGTTTCAATTTCTAAGCAATTAGGGTTTTAACAAAATAATTTGTCCCAATTCAATTTAGGGTTTCAAAAAGCTTGTTTAGGGTTTCTAAATGCAATTTTTTAATTTCAATTCAATTTCTAGGGTTTTGAAATGAATTTTTTGTTTTGTTTCAATTAGGGTTTTCAAATTCTTTTTTTTTGGTTTAATCAAACAATTTAGGTTTCAAAAGTTAAATTTTGTTTGTAAAACACAATTCAAGGTTCATTTTTTTATTTCTATTAAAAAATCTTCAGGTCTCATTACATTTTTTCATCTATTTTTGCAATTACTCATTTCTACTATAACGGGAAAAAAATGCTCAAAACGTGAAATAAATTTTTAAAAACATGCCAAATTCACTTATTTTCTTCACAATTTCAATAAAAAATAGAAAAATGAAAAAGAACGAGGCGTGGGTGGGTACCTGTAGTTGTTTGTGGGGGTCGTTGTCGCCTATACTCGGGATCTCATCCGCTGTGAAATGAACTCTATTTTTTTAAAAAAAAATTGCAATATAAAATAGGATCTCGATTTCTACAAAACGGGATTCCGACTTTTACAAATCGGGATCCCGTTTCGTAGTAATCGGGATCCCATCCCTTCTCCGTTGGTTTAGGATCCTATAGGAAACGGGATCCCAATTTTTAAAAAGTGAGATCCCATTTTGTGTTTAGGCTCGGGATCCCAATTTTTAAAAATCGAGATCCCATTTATTAAAGTCAGGATCTCATTTTTTCAAAGCCGATTTCAATTTTTTGGTTAAGGAAAAAACTTCCACGTTTTGTGGACTCAACTTGTGCGTTTACCCATTGTTTTCTTTGAATGGTCATCATTCAACACTCTGGCAATTGAAAATAACTTTGAAAAGTATTTTCACCAAACCATAGATAGAGAGTTATCTCTTCCTTACCAACTCTATAATTATAAAAGGAATTTTAAAAAAGAATTCCTCTCAAAGGTAATAGTCTACTAAGAAAGAAGAAATATATGTAAAAAAATGTGTGGAATAGTCAACATTTGAGAACAACCATGATGTTGACAATAAATTACATCAAAAGACTATTATAACAATAATAAGATAGTATTAACCTAATAAATAATGTAACACAATAGAGGTTAGTTACTTAGCCCATAACATTACCATCCAAAATAATTTTTCAACTATAACACTATCAAACATAGGCACAAGATATTACATAATGACTAATGAACTATAATCCTACTTAGGCTATCCTAATAGCATCATTGGGGATGTCACACTTTTAGAATATTTTTATGGTATCCATAGAGCCATTATTGGCACTAGGAATTGTCAAGAGTGATTTAAATATGCTAATGAAGGCTATAATTAAGTGGAGTTCATCATGGAAAGACATAAAATAGTTTTACATATGCATAAATTGATACACATTAAAATATTTCATAAATTGATACATAGTTGTTTGTTTTATTCATTTGATATAATTTAACTCTAGTACACTAAAAGAAAATAGTTTTATACATAGATCCTAATTAACTATAATAGTTTTTCATATCCTTCAATTCAACTAATTGGATATTAATCAACATTCTAGTTATATTTTAATATTCAAAAGAACATTATAGTATTCCAAAGTATTAAAAATGCTTCTAATGCACAACTATACAAGTGTGATGACACTATATTATGTGTTTTCAATAAAATCATCTGTGCTTGCAATAATATCTTGCATGCTTCCAAGCTTTGTCTCAAAACGCATGTCAAAATTATGTTCATTATACTAAGTATGATCCTTGTCTCATTTGTCCATCTTATTGATATTGAATTAAATCAATGCTTGAGATTTGGTCCATACACACACCAATACCAATGAAAATCATAAATAATATTCAAAATTTTAATAAATGTACTTAAATAATGATTATAGACACTCTTGCAATTCACAATTGTGAGGATGAATATATGTAGTTAACATTTATTCTAACATGTATTCCAAAAAGCTATTAATATTAGTTTTTGTATCAAAATTAAGAGAGTTTTTTTGTCCAACTCTTACAAAAGAAGGTCGAGTAGGAGTCCCTTGACCTTTCTCCCTTGACAAATTCATTTAATCTAGCAATATCATTATAATTTGAAAATAAATGTGAGCCTTTAAGGGCATAGATCTCCCATGAAAAATCTTTGTAGGAAAGCTTTCTGGCTAGGGGGTGTTGAATGACTTCATCCATGATGCAAGACCAATCAACATCCATCTAGTAAATAAAAGATGTTAGAATTTGATTAGAAAATATCCACACAAGACATAACATATTTAGTATTCTAAATTATAGATGTGTTTGATAACCATCCAAAACATGCTACATTTAATTATTGTGATTATATCCATCATCAAAATCAGAGGTAAAGGTCCCAAGTATATCTAATGTCAATGTGGGAAATGATTATAAAAGTGAAATCAATAATAAATTTAGTGTAGGAAAATGTATCCCTTTACATTTTCACACTTTGTTGGGCCCTCCCTGCTAAAATTGGGCTTCTTTGTGCCTTAATTGGTCCTATTTTGCATCCACAAGCCCTATTTAATGCATCTTTATGAGGATAATCCCGACACATATCTTATGACCAATCATAATATAATGATTTTGGTTTGTATGGCCCAAATTTGGTGATCTAGGACTCATACGCCACCTTGGGCATATGGGTCCCACTTAAGTTTCGAGGCCTAAACCTGAATTTAGCATTAAACTAAATATTTCTTGAAATTTGTGTCCCAAGCTTAGCCTACTAGGACTCATATGCCCCAACTAGCATATGAGTCCCACTTAGCTTGGACCTAATTTTGAATTCAATTTTTGGCGAGATTTTATTCTCCTAGATCTGATGTCGGCTTGTAGTGTTGTAATTTTGGGAAATTTGGCATAAATAAGTATAAATACAAGGTTGGGTACGTGCAGGATCATCATGGAAAAAATAGGCCCTTAAGTGGCAAAAAATTCAGAAAAATCAGAGTTAGGCAACTTGACATAAAAATTTGAATAAGTTGTCTATATTATTTCAAAAATTTGTAAGAATAGAATTTGTAGCAAATTGAATGTGGTTTCTAAAATACTAGGTTTTTTTTTTTTAAATGAAATCTATTTGGTGAAATTTTGAAATTTCAATGTAGTGGTACTCAAATTTCAGGGAAAAAGTAAGAAGTAGGTGTCTGTCTGACCACCCTTTATTTACCACAATAAAATGATAATATTTTTTTATAAGACTTTAGATATAAGTAGAGGACTCATGTCCCGATGTGATGCATATTTTTTTGTAATTTTTTTCCAAGTAAA
>VDFB02163073.1:0-18260 GCA_007258455.2 Sequoia sempervirens
TAAAATCTTTAGTATATTCTTTCCGCGAGGATCACGCTTCCTTGCTTCAACCCATACCAATTTCTTCCAACAAATCCTAACTTCGTAGTCCACTGGTATGAACTGCTTCTTCAGTTTCTCTACCATGCGATCCCATCTGGTGATATTTCCTTTTCCTCTTCAATTTCTTTCCAATTGGACCTCTTTCCACCAAATACTGGCATAGCCCTTCAGCTTCATTTTCGTAAACTTAACCTGATCTGGGTCCTCTATTTCCTCATACTCAAAATATTCTTCTAGCTCATTGATCTAGTTGATCAACTCTTCCGGGTTCAGACTTTCGGAATAACTGGGGACTTTTGCTCTGGGTCTTTTTCGATCTTTGAAATGGCCCTTATTAGCTGCATTTGGTCTTGATCAATTGCTTCTTCTTCCTCTTCTGCATTTGAACCTTCTTCCTCACCTTCATCCTTACTTTCCTCCCTCAGGTTTAACCCTCTTCTCAACTGCTCTTGCAATGCATCAATCTGTCTTTAGAGGGCTGCCAATACATCTCTTCAACCAGCATTTCTACCGCCTCGACCACCTCTAGCACCACCACGCCTACCAGACATCACTCTTGGAGGCATCTTTCTTGACCTCGACCCACAACCACGGTCTTGGTGTGAACTACCTCATGATCGACGATCTGTCCACACGCTCAAGAAAACCCGCTCTGATACCACTTGATGAGGGTGCAACCCGAGACTTAGAAAATAACCCACAAACAAGAGAATAATTTTATTATTTAGAAAATGGAGCTTCTTACATGCAGAGGATCTCAAATCCCCAAGTTCTACAGCACATGCAAGTTACAAAAAGCTACAGAATAACCCTTTCACAATATGCAAGCTTGTCCCCAAAAAGTTACCCAAAAATTAGAAACCCGCCCATAAATAGAGCTCCTCTTTAGTTTGGAGCCAAAACAACATTCAAATTTGAGTTTATGCGATTTGGCGCCGAAAAATGACAACTTGAAGTTCAAATTTCAAAAGAACATTTGCAATTGTATCTTCTATAAAGTGCGCCAACTTTCCGGGGCCATAACTTTTGATCCGGGACTCCGATTTGTGGACCGTTTGAACCGTTGGAAAGGTCACGAAGTCAAGAACGCACTTGAAATATGCTATGCTGATTTTGGCAAGTTTTGGGCCCAATCCAGGAACTCTAAGTGCCTCAAATCTCACTCAGAAGATTTTCAGGTGCAAATTTGGGAAACTAAAACTGCAATATCTTTCCACCCAGGAATAGAAAATAAAAATCGTAAATTGGGAATTTCATTATGACGAAAAGGGTATCCAAAAATGTAAAAACATCTAAAAAATGAGAAACTTGAAATTTAACTATTTTTGGGTGATGCAAGATTGCCCTTACACCACTGGATGCTCCTGCATCAGTTATGAATACTTTGGTTAGTTTCATGAACACAATCAAGAAAGTTGGAAAACCTAACCTATGCCCTTAGATGCTTAAAAACCATAGGAATGTCAAAAAACTTTACACAAATTTGGTTGTGTGGAGAAAATTGTGGCTCCCTTAAGGGTTGAGCCTAACATACAACCATAGTACTTTCCTATAGCTCATATAGGGTTTAAAAAAAAGTTAGCATAGTCATTGGAGCTACAACAAGGATAATTTCATTGATGATAGTAGCTTAAAGACCATGATATTTGTGATATTTAAGAGATCATCAATGGAGGACAGGTTCATTATGTAGGAGTTTTATATCACAGTCATCAATAATAGATCACATTCCTATTATTGAATAAAGGATAGTATCCACCATGAAGTTTCATTTAGAAGCATCAATGGGATAGGCACACATATGAGTAGCATTAAAAAAGGTAGTGATTTCTATTAAAGATAACCTAAGTGCAAGGTTTCAAAAGTGAGCATAGTTCAAGCTTAAGAAGACAACCCTTTAAAAGAGTATGAGCTTCAACATCTACTCATATGAATCTAGTCCAATTTGTGGATAGTCCATTAAAGTTAGCCATGATGAAGTTTCAATCCATATATTTGCAAGGACAATCATACGTATTGATATTAATGAGTAAGGACAACAAATCAACGAGTTGCAAGAATGAAAGGATAGTCCTCTAGTGAATAGGGTATGATGAAGGTAGTTTAAAGGCTAAGAAAGTTATAAGCAAGTCTTTAAAAGAACCATGGATTGTGAGTGAAAGGGAAAAACAAAGTTTGAGGAGCAAGGGGCAATAGGTAAATAATAATCATCATAAATCAAGAGACAATGAGAAAAATACAAACTTCTTAGAGGATAGTCAAGTGTGAGTAAGGGCAAAAAACATTATGGTCAAAGAGTGCATAGTATGAGTAGTGATTTATGTCATTTTGGCATAGAACAAGGTGAAGATAAGTTTGTGACAGCTGCAAATAAATGCAAGAGAATATTCCCATAAAGTATATGGCAATACTCTTGAGGTTGAGTGGTAGAAAGTCCAAGGAAGATGACAGCCAAAAAAATAATGAAAAAGTGCAGTCAAAGACCATGAGAGGACAATCTTAAAGGCATTCTCCAAGAGGCATAATGGGCAGCATGTTGGAAACCATAGAAGAGCATATGAAGGTTTGAGTATCAATGCACAATCAAAGACATGAGGGCAACAATCCCATGACAACAATGACATCTTTGAACAAGACAAATGCCAGATGTTGAGACCGGGGTTATAAGCATGAGGGAAAATTGTTGTCCAAAAGGAGCTTATTGTGACTATACAATGCAAGTGAAGACCTCATGTGAATATTTCAATGTAGTAACTTCAAAAACATGTGATGAGATCAAAAAGGAAAATTTCAAATGATGATTACTGAGGGAAAAATTTTCATACATACAAACATAGTCTTAAACACTAAGGGGCAACAATATTAGTATGATGGGTAAAGTCATTCAAGATCCATGTTTATGACTATGACCTTAAAGACTAAGGACTATATTGGAGTGAAATCATACCACCAATGACAGATCATCAAGCAAGCACAAGAAAGAAGAGGACAACAATAAATAAGTTTGCCAAAGAAGAGGAAATTGATAAATAAGTTATCTAAAGAAAAGGCGAGTGATGAATAATTTTTCCAAAGAAGAGGATAGTGATGAATAAGTTTTCCAAAGAAGGGGATAGTGAAAAATAAGTTTGGAAAAGAAGAGGATAATGATGAATAAGTTTTCCAAAGAAGAGAACAATGATACATAAGTTTGCCAAAGAAGAGGACAACGGCAAATAAGTTTTCCGAAGAAGAGGACAATGATGAATAAGTTTTCCAAAGAAGAGGACAATGATAAATAAGTTTTCCAAAGAAGAGGATAATTATAAATACGTTTATCAAAGAAGAGGATAGTGATAAATAAGTTTGCTAAAGAAGAGGACAACGATGAATGTTTTCCAAAGATGAATAAGTTTTCCAAAGAAGAGGACAACGATGAATGTTTGCCAAAGATGAATAAGTTTTCCAAAGAAGAGGACATTGATATATAAGTTTTCCAAAGAAGAGGATAGTGAAAAGTAAGTTTTCCAAAGAAGAGGATAACGATAAATAAAATTTCCAAAGAAGAGGATAGCGCATAAATGAGTTTCACAAAGTTGGATAGTCCTGCCTTTCAAAGGGAAATAAAATTTCAAGTGTTAGGGAATCATAATAGATCAAGGTTTCTTAAGAAGGCAATAATGTGAGGGGAATATTCATTAAATCATAGTCATAAATCCAAAAGATAGTCCTATATAATGATAAAGCAGAAAGGATAGTCATAGATGCATAAAGGGTAATGTTATAGTTTGAATGTTTTTTTTAAAGGAAAGCCAAATGCATAATGAAAAACCTATGGACATTAATAAAATCTTTGATCAAATAACTTATACTTGAGGATATTTTCAAGCATCAAAGGGGCAGTGATATAAAGGATAATCCTTTCAAAACCTTTGTAGTTTGATATGACAATCACCATAAATGCATGCATAACATCCATAAAGGGAAGATTTAAGTAAAGGACAATCATAAATATTGATTAAAGGACAACATATGGATGAATTTCAAGCATCAAAGGGGCAAACACAAAAAATTAAAATAACCTTTACCTTGCAATGGCCTCACTACTTGAATTCAGTCAACTCAACCAAAAGATAAGCACAATGAAAAGAATGCAAACCTTTGAAGGCATAGTCATTTATAAGAAGATCGCACACCTATAATCATGCAAGGACTTTTACAAGATGATCACAAGTTAGGTGTTATTCATGCTTAGTTTTGGTGCACTTACAAGCATTTTAGGCCTAATTAAGAAGCCTTCATGGTTAGAACTGGAGTTGAGAGGAGTTTGAGCCTAAAATCATGCAATTTGGAGCAGTTTGGAGTCCTAAAATAGAGGATTTTTTGCCTTGTACACCCAACAATTGAAAGTTTCATGCAAATTGATTGATGACATCAATTCCAATCAATTTCATTTTTTTTAAAGAAGATCAATTCAAGTTGAGTTGGGGAACACTTCAAGGATCATGTAAAGGTCAACAAGCTAGCAATTCAAGTCAATTTCTCTTCATCGAACGTTGCATGATTTCATTTCCAGTTTCACATCTAGTTCATCGAATCATGCAAGCTTCACATCTTCTACAAGGTTCAACCTCAATTAGCTGAGGAGGTCTTCTATAGGACAAGACATTCAACTCTTTTTAGAGCAGTTCTTTCTATGCTTTTTTTTGCCTTATGAAAAAGAAAAAGATTGTAACTCAAATTTTGAGATAGTTTCTTATAGAGCAACAACTTTTATGTAGTTTTTTTTAGTATTTTCAAAGATTTTACAAGCAAAAAATCCTTTTTAACAATAAAAAGTAGTAATTTTTCCTTCTCAAATTTTGTGTATGGGTGATATTGTGAATGATTTGAGGTAGTTTTTGTGATTTCATTATTGAATACTTGAGTTAGATCTCATTTATAATTATTTTTTATGTAAGAATATGAAAAACTTATGCAGGTCATAGGTTGTGTTAGTTGTTTTTAGAGTTTGTAGTTGTGAAAACACACTATTTTCCTATAATAAAACCTAAAACACAACCTCCCGTTGAAACACTTTAGTATGATTTGGTCAAAAAATTGAGTTATGAATAGGGTTAAGCTGAATTTTGAGAAGAATTGTGAGTTAGACCAACAAGTATAAAGTATTTTCATCATTGGGGCATCACCTCCTAGGTCAACTTATTTAATTTTAAGTTTTCCTATCATTTTTTTTATCAAACCAACGAGCTTTTAGGAGGTCCATCAAGGGAGCCAACCCACTCTGGAGGTTCATCTTCACCGTAGGAAACCCACAGCTTGAAGATGATCCCATGTTTCACAAGATGGTTGAGTTCCATACTTAGCTAAGGGTGTTATCCTCGTGACAACAGTTTTTAGCACACCCAATGGGACTGTTTGAATTATCACAATTCAAAGATTGTCCTTTCATTGCTAATATTTGGTGTGTACATCTACAATTTCTACCTTTGGAGGAAATATCTTTACACACATGGTGACTCAAAGATTCAATCTACTGGTTTCAAGTAGACTAAGTGCTGGTATGTTTAAATTATGAAGAAAAGAAGTTGATTTTCTTTAATTTTAAAGCATTTCCAAGTAGATTTTCAAGTTTTGAATGCTTTAACATGTCAAATTTTCATGGAAGAAATAATTTCCACCTCCATTTCATGAAATTATTACTCATATACCTCCCTATCAACCATATCAAACTAAGCATGCAACTTGTTTTACCCCAAATTATTTTTCTACACAAACAAACCAGCATGTTCAATATGCTTTCTACCCACCCACCCTTGCTCAATCTTCTTGGCATCCTACATATGCTCAAATTCATCCCTAAGAAGACCATTTCATTTAAAACCAACAAAGCTACTCCCATAGCCAGCCTCAAAATTCTAATAGTTCTGGGATTAGTGACATCAAAAACATATTGCTAGGCTTCAATAAGTAGTTGGATGAGATTAAAGAAAATCAAGAGTAAAACTTGCAATAGGAAGAGTTGGCTTGCTCAACTTACCAACACCAACAAGAGGAGTATCTTGTAAGATAGATTGTTGCTCAAGAAGAGAAAATGAGAAAGTGATATGAGGAGTATCTGGTAAGAGAGCTTGCTACTAAAGAAGAGTAAATGAGAAAGCAAGAGGAGTATCTTGCAAGAGAGATTGCTACTAAAGAAGAGAAAATGAGGCTATTGCTTGATCACATACAAAGGTTTGAGGCTTAATCAATTTTTTACATTCTAGATCAGCTTGCAAAGGAAGAGATTCCTAGGTATGAAATTCTAAGTTTTAGGCAAGGTAAACCTTCTAAGTCTTCAAACTAGTCTCTTGAGCTCAAAATTCCAAGTTATAAAACCCTTAATATTTTGCAAGATATAGAATCTAATCAAGAGCAACCTAGTATACATCAAGAGTAGCCATCTCCAAAGCTTATACTGTCTCAATAAGATCAACAAAAATTCAATAATCAACTTTCTTGTCCTAACGCCATTCACCTTTGCAAAGATGGACCCATTATTTATCAAAGAAACTGGTTTAGTGAGCAAAAAAGAAGTATTTGTAGAGAAGCAAGTAGACTTCTTTGAAATTGATATGCTTGCACATGAAATAGAAGAGAAAAAAGTAGATTTGCAGTAAGAGGCTAAAGAGCATGATCAACCAGGGCAACAGGCTAAAAAGCTTGAAAAAGGTAATGAAAGCCATGATTTTATAGTCTCAATTGATGAACTTCCATATTCCATTGAGCAGGATGAAGAAACTCTAAAAACTTCAAAATCATCAAAGGTTTTGGGAGCATCTGAAATATGAGAATGATTGTGAGAAAGACCTTGATGTTTTAATTCCTCAAGGGAGCTACCATGAAGTTAAAAATAATCTTCTTCCACAAAAAAGCAAGGAGGTTGAAGAAGACCTATTTCAAGATCACATTGAGCTATTTTTTTCACGCTTAGATGATAATCCAACACCTTTGGAGGAGGGAAATCATGAGCAACAAAGCAAAATGTGGAAGTGACCATGTTTCTAACCGAGTCACTAGAAATGGAGCAACCCAATAAGAAAAATAATGAGACAACAGAGCATGAGCAAGAAACCAACAAAGAGAACTCAAATTTTATCATTTCAAAAGGATTTCTTATCAGACATCTAGCTCTAATCGAGTCCAACAAAATACCACAAGTCATGCTTGCATGCAAATTGTTGAGAAAAGGAAGTTATTTTGCAGAACCAATTAATGGATTTGTTTGAACACTACCACTATTGGTTAGTGTAGGGTAGGGTAGGTTTTATTCCAAGTTAATAAGCACTGATGCACAATTTGTTGTCCTATTAGAGGATATTTTCATCTTTTGTTTCTAATAAGTGTTGATGCATGACTGGTTTTGTCCTTTTAGAGGACTTTCTTGGTCTTGCTTTAGGTTGCTTGGTCTTAGGTTTTTTTTGGTCTATATATCTCTCAGTTATCTTTTGAGTTCCTTTTCAAGCCTTTGTGACTCTATTTCCTAATGAATATGCAAGGATACTAGTCTATTTTTTTGTTTTAACAAGCAAAACACCCCTGAGGATGCTAAGAATGTAGTCCACTTTTATTGCAAAAAATCATTAGCATTATTTAAATATCCCATTTAAATAATCTTTTGGTTTTATTTAAAAATCATAAAATAGAATTAAGAGCATTAATGTTTTATTTAAAAGTCTTGTTAAAAGTTTTTTATAAAAACATTAAATTATTCCTCAATCTAGAGTTTCCATGCCAAAAAGCAAGGTTAAAGAGATTGAACAAGGAAAATAAAAAGGGAAAAAGGAAAACTCACGCTAAAAAGACAAAACAAGGAGAAAACCTTAAGTTGCATGAAAATAAAACAAGAAGACTCTAAGTTGGGCATTGGAAATAGAAGAGAGAAAAAAAATTCATGTGGAGGAAGCTAGGGTTCCATTTGCTACTGAAGACAAGGAGTTTCAAGAGGTTTGCATGAAGATCAAGAGGAGTTTTCAATCATATCTCACCATGAAGAGTAGAAGACAAGAGATTGTTGTTGATTATAAGCTCTTCAATCATGCCCAACCATGCAAACTTGAAGATTCATGGCTCATATTGATAGGTACACTCAATAAATCTTTTATTTCTTTCTTTTTAATTCTTGTTCAACAATTTTAAATGCATACACAACAAATTGTTATGAATATTTTGATTAGTTTCATGAACAAAAGCAATAAAGTTGAAAACAAGAAATAATAGGTATAGGAAAATGAAACAAATGTGTAAAAATCCCTAACCTACTCCCTTAGATGTTTACAAACCATAGGAATGTCAAAAACAATTTCTCAAATCTGGTTGCGTGTGGAGAAAAATGTGGCTCCCTCAAGAGTTGAGCCCAACATACGAACATAGTGCTTTCTTGTAGCTCATCTAAGGTTTAAAAACAAGTTAACTCAGTCATTAGAGCTACAACAAGGGTAGTTTCATTAATGATAGTAGCTTAAAGACCATGATATTTATGATATTTAAGAGATCATCAATGGAGGATAGGTTCATTGTGTAGGAGTTTTATATCACAATCATCAATAATAAATCATAGTACCATTCTTGAATAAAGGATAGTGGCCACCATGAAGTTTCAATCAAAAGTATCAATGGGATATTCATACATACGAATAGCATTAAAAAATGTAACTTGCTTTCCATTAAAGATAAACTAAGTGCAATGTTTCAAAAGTGAGCATAGTTCAAGCTTAAGAAGACAGTCCTTTAGAAGAGTATAAGATTCAACATCTGCTCATATGAATTTAGTCCAATTTGTGGATAGTCCATTAAAGGCAACCATGATGAAAATTCATTCCATATATTTGCAAGGACAATCATATATATTAATATTAATACAGACAACAAATCAATGAGTTGCAAGAATGAAAGGATAGTCCTCTAGTGAATAGGGTATAATGAAGGTAGTTTAAAGGCTAAGAAATTTATAAGAAAGTCTTCGAAAGAACCATAGAATGTGAATGAAAGGGAAAAACAAAGTTTGATGAGCGAGGGGAAATAATAGGTAGATAACTATCATCATAAATCAAGAGTCAACGAGAAAAAGACAAAATTCTTATAGGATAGTCAAGCATGAGTAAGGGAAGCAAACATTATGGTCAAAGAGTGCATAATATGACCAGTGATTTATATGTCATTTTGACATAGAACAAGGTGAAGATAAGTTTGTGACAGCTACAAACAAATGCAAGAGAAGATGCCCATAAAGCATATGGCAATACTCTTAAGGTTGAGTGGTAGAAAGTCCAAGGAAGATGATAGTAAAAAAAACGCATGAAAAAGTGTAGTCAAAGATCATGAGAGGACAATCTTAAGGCATTATCAAAGAGGCACAATGGCAGTATGTTGGGAGTCATAGAAGAGCATATGAAGGTTTGAGTATCAATGCACAGTCAAAGACATGAGGGCAGCAATCCCACGACAACAATGACATCTTTGAACAAGACAAATGCTAGATGTTAAGATAGTGGTCATAAGCATGAGGGAAATTTGCTATCCGAAAGGAACTTTTTGTGACTATACAGTGCAATGAAGACCTCATGTGAACAATACAAGGAAGTCACTTCAAAAACATGTGATGAGATCAAAAAGGCAGATTTTAAATGATGATTAATGAGGGTAGAACTTTCAAACAAGAAACATAGTCTTAAACATTAAGGGGCAACAATGGTAGTGTGGACATGGAAATTGTACTCCTTTGTAGAAAGTACAATCTGTGGTCTAATTAAGTCCTATTTTAGACACCCTTACATCAATCACACCTTAAAAATTGCATATAGGCCCCTAATGATCATGATTTTGGACTTTGAGGCCTAATTCAGTCACAAATCACTTAAATCCTAACAAATAACATTCAAACCACTCAAATTTTGTGAAAGCTACCAAAAAAATCCTTGGTGGGACTAAGTCGCCCAAGGTGGCGACTTAGTCCCTTTTGGGGTATTTTCCACTTTTGAGCGGGAATTTCATCAATTCAATTTAATTTTTTAGTGGATGTTAGCCTCTTAGGTCTAAATAATGGGAAAATTAGCTATTGATGCCTATAAATACACATTTTAGGTCATTTTTCACATCTCCTAGTCATTTTTACAAAGCAAAAATCAAAAGTCAAGAGCAAAAGTATCTTACACAAGAAGATTCAATAGAATTTTGCAGTAAACTTGAAGCTTTTAGGGCAGCAAACAAGGGTTTTTGTAGGTCTTCAAGCTCACTTTTTGTTCAAGATCTCACATTGCAAAGGGTTGATCATGGATGCCTATGGTGAATCATGGAGAAATCTAGGTTGAGGAGATGCAACGAGCCATCAAATCACACCTAATGACTTGTTTTCAAAGTGATTCCATCTTTCGTTTTCTCTTTATCTTCGAACTTAAGTATTGCATTACATTTACATGTCATTTGCATTCATTTGAAATGTTGTAGGGTTTCTTGCATTAAATCCTTGCATCATTCAAGTGCCATTTGCTCATCTTATTCTAGCACATTAGAATAGGATTTTATCTCATTTTAAGCTTTTCCTAGTCTTAGATACGCTTAGGACTAGGGTTTTATGTAGATTGTCCTTCACAAAGTTTAAATACCAACTAGGGGTTTGACCAAGGCAAACCCCCCATTAGAAATCAATTTATCTTATGTTTTACAGGGTTTTTCAAAGATTTAGATCTAAATTTCTGTTAAAAAGCAGAGTGTAGGTTGTGGGCTTCCGTTTCCACTTTTGAATTTGTAGAAAATCCAAAGTAGACTAAGTCACCCATAGTGGCGAATTAGTCCCGCTGCATTGCTTTTTTAGAAAGTTTTGCAGTTTCAGGTACCCTTTTGGTAGAAACAACTTTCTAGGGTAGTTTCCCTAATCTGGGACTAAGTCACCCAGCTTGGCATAAGTGTCCCATTTTACTCAAAAATCAAAATTTACAACATTTTAAAGGTCTCTACAATCCCTAGTCAACTCTTCATTAGTTTTTACGTGTAAATTTTATGTCTTGCATCTTTATTTTATCATTTATTGCATTTGTTTCATATTTCTGCATATCACACTATGTTTTCTAGCACTTTGTATTTCTTAGGTTTTGCATCATTAAATCATCTCAATTTTAGATCAGTGCATTAGTACATCATAATTAGACATAATAAATCTCATTTACATTAACTTTGAGTGTTGAAATTTTCATTTTGGATCCCATTCAATCCCCCCTTTCTCCTTTTAGGCGAAAGATCCTAGAAGGAGCAAAGTATTGTGTGGGAAACCCAAAATCATTGTCCACATTTTAGTGAACCCAACTTTTGAACATCTTTACTTCTGATTTCCATTGCATCCTAGGTTTCATTTGCATTGCATTGTTTAAATTGCATCCTAGGGATTTCAAAATTGCACTAGTGAAAATCTCATTTTAACTTGCATTATTGCATTCCATTTCATTAAATAATAGTGAAATTTTGTATTTGCACTGTAGTTTTGCATAACATAGTACCAAACACATTTATATCCATCAGAAAATTCATAAAAACTTCAAAAATCACCCTAATTGGACTAATTCGCCACCTTGGGCGACTTAGTCCCAATACAAATTTTGCATTTTTATTTTCTGCATTATGTTTCCCATTTCTGTAATTCCTATTAGATTCAGTCATTGGTCTGTTTCTGTAAAATTATTTACTGTTTCACTTTAATCATTTTCATTCATACTGTTTACTTTAATGAAAATCATAGATAGCATTAGATTTTTACAATGTTCATTTTCAACATTACTTCCTAGTTCATTTAGATCAAATTCATAAAAAAATAAAATAAAAACTTCACAACATCAAATGAACCCATCAAAACAATGCTTCATTTTAGGACAACCGTATCATCCAAACCTCTTAGTAGTGATGACTTGGATAGGTTAGATGACATCTTACAAGGTTTCTTCTCACTAAGTTCATCCACTAAGGCTTGTGATGACAAACCTAAACCACTTAACGATAACTTATCTCCCAAACCTTTTAGTAGTGATGACTTGAGTATGTTAGATGAAGCCCTTGAGGATTTCATCTCACACAATCCATCCACTAAGGTTTGTTGTGAGCAACCAAAAACAAAATATTTCAATGTCATTCAACCTCAACTTGTCCTTTACCTACCTTCACATCAACCTCAACCTCCACCTAAACCCGAGTTTACCCTTTATCCACCACAACATGATGTTGTTGCACACACACATTAAACTCAAAATAACATGCACCCACTGCAACCAACACCAACCTCCTTACCTTTACCCAATACCACACTGCCTAGTGCTCCTCAATTAAGATAGTATGATCTTGTTGGGCAACTTAAAAGCACTCTTGCCAAATTATACCTTTGGGATCTTCTTCAAAATTCACCCAATTATCATTCAATGCTCCAAACAGCCTTGCAACAAATAGAGGTTCCTCCTAGTACAATTGCACATGATTTGGCAACTCTTCTAAAATGAATAAATATAGTTAATGTAGATATTACCTTTCATCAGCATGAGCTCCCTCCATTAGAGTTATAGAAACAAACTTCGGCCTTTATGATCACTTCCCAATATAATACAATAGGCATTAAGTGAATCCTTGTTGACAATGGCTCTGCCCTCAATGTGCGCAATGTGAAACTCCTAGATTGGTTACGTGTGGATAAATCGTAAATCAAACCTAATTCCTTATCTATCAGAGGATTTGACAACACAACGAAACAACCACTCGGTATAATCACTTTTCCTATAATAGTTAGAGTGGCTACCTTGCAAACTCCTATTCATGTCATGCCCTATGATATCACATATAATCTTCTCTTAGGAAGGCCATGGTTCATGAGATGCATGTAGTACCTTTGACTCTTCATCGCATCATGAAATATGTCTATAACAATAAAGTATATCAAGTTGAGATAGACTTCGAGCCTGAGAGTTGTTTGCAACTTGAAAAAGGAACAACAAGTCCTCTAAATACTTTAATTCCAACATCTCATATTGAACCTCTTGAGACCACTAAACAAGAAGAAGAATCTATGTCTAAATTGTTAGATGATGATTGGGGAACATTGGAATTTACACCTTCATTTATGGATGAATACATACTTACTCACAAGGAAGATGAAAAACAAGAGAAACCAATGGTTATGTCAACTCAAAATTTAGAATAATCTTCCATTTCCTCTATCTCACCTCCTTTGGAAGAAAACACAACTTACACAACAAATTTTCATGAGATAGATTATCAACAACCACCCAATCCCAAGGAAATGGAAAGACTTTATGGACGCGATTACGAGCTTATGAAAAAATTGGGGTACAATGGTAAAGGATGTGGAAAACATAAACAAGGAATTCGTGTCCCTATTGAACTTGATACACAAGAAATAAAGACTGGTTTAGGGTATTCCTTTTCTAAGACAACAAAAGCAACTCAACGACCCTCATTAAATATCAATACCATCACATGTCAACCAAGAACCACACTTACGCTAAAACATCCTGAATTTCTTGATATGAATTCTCCACCATCTTGGGAGTATGTTGAAAGCGATGAAGCCTTGAAACAAATCTTAGGTGCTATTGATAAACCATCTTCCTCTAAATGAAATGTTACCTGCGCTATGATAAGTTCCAAGCCACAAAATACTAATGATAATGAGAAAACCATGGAATCATATGGTCCTGAGTCTCCAAGTCTAATGCACCCCCCCTAGGAGATACAATTGATATACCAATGGACATAGAAGATAAAGAAAAAGTCATTAAGATCAGGAAGTGCCTTGATGATGAAGAACAAGAGGATACTGCACTTCTGCTCCATGATTTTCCTGAAATCTTTGCTTGGAAATATTCTAATATGCCAAGAATAGACCCAAAAATAGTCACACATAACATTGTTCTTGCAAACGACTCTAAGCCTGTGTGACAAAAGATACAAAAAATGAATCCCAAGATAGCCTTGCATGTTAAAGGAGAGCTTGAAAAACTCCTTGACGTAGGTTTCATTCACCCTATTGATTATTCTCCTTGGATCTCAAATATTGTCACAGTTGCTAAATGTGACAATCGTATTAGGATATGTATGGATTTTCATGACTTGAATAAAGCATCCTTAAAGGACAATTTTACACTTCCTAATATTGACATGATCGTGGATTCAACTGTTGGACATGCTTTGTTATCATTCATGGATGTATTTTCTAGCTATAATCAAATCTTCATCAACCCATAAAATCAATACAAGACAAACTTCACCACTGTTTGGGGAATGTTTTGTTGGGTTATGATGCCTTTTGGACTAAAGAATGTAGGCAATGGAAAGTGTTGTCTCTCTTATTCCTCCCCAAGATCCTTCAAAATATTTCACATTCACAATTCACCCTCTTATGAAACCTTCAATTGATGACAAGATTGAAGAGGTCTTCACAACAGATGAAGCAAAATTGAGTGAATGGTATGATTCCATATTCACCTATTTGAAAAGTGGTACCTTTCCCAAGCTAACAATTAAAAACCTTCATGCTCGTTTACATAAGCTTGCATCTAAATATGTCATTCTAGCATATGTGCTATATCGAAGGTCGTTTAATGTTATATTATTGCGCTATTTGAACAAATCCCTCTTGCACTTCACCAAGCCCATGAAGGTGCTTGTGGTAGAAATTTTGGAGGACAAACATTGGTTCAAAAACTTATCATTATAGGGTATTATTGGCACCACATGGAACTTGATTTCTTTAATTATGCCTGAAAATGTCATAAGTGTTAAGAACATAGCAATCTACATCATGCTCCTGCTAGTGAAATTCAAACTCAACTTCTGATATGGCCCTTTGTGGTTTGGGGATTGGACATTATAGGAAAAATTTCATCTTCTTCTTTTTCCAGACATACCTTTATTATTATTGTAATTGATTATTTTACAAAACGGGTAGAGGCCATTCCTCTTCAATCTACAACAACTGAGGTGATATGTCGTTTCATTTTGGAACACATTATTGCTCGCTTTGGACTTCCTTCTGCATTAATTTTTGATAATGGTATACCATTTAAGAATAATGATGTGAAGAAATTTTTAGAGACCTTTAATATCCAACACCATTTTTTGACACCTTATTACCTGCAATCTAATGGTCAAGTTGAATCAACTAATAGAGTTCTTGAACAAATCTTGAAGAAAACTATTTATAAGAACCATAGGGATTGGAACACACATTATAATATGCACTTTGGGCTTATCATACAAATGTATAATCTTCCACAAGGACCACAACTTATACTTTGGTCTATGGTAGTGAAGCAATCATGCCCTTAGAATTAGAAATTCCTACACTAAGAGTGGGTCTTCATGAAATTGTTGACGATACGCATTATCAAAAACAATAGTTACATCAATTGGAGATGCTCGATGAACAACATATTAACACTCTTGAACATCTTTAAGCTTATTACAAAAGAAAACATAATCATTACAACTTTAATGTTATCCCCTGATCCTTCCAAAAAGGTGATTTTGTCCTATCTACTAATTAGCGTAACGTCAATGCTGACCCAAATGAACGTGACAAATTCAGTTCTAATTGGTTAGGACCTTATATAGCTGACATAACCTTTGGAGCTGGTGCTTACAAGTTAACCGAACTCGATGGAACACCCCTTAAAGAACCTCTCAATGCCACACATTTGCGTCGGTATTATGTTTAATACCTTTTGAATAGTATGAATTAGAGAGAAATGTTGTTAAAGTTATGGGATCTTCTCCTATACACTTTCACATTGCTTTGTTCTTGACAAATCCCTTGCATGTATGACTTGAACACTAAAGTGGTTATTTTTTATGACTTTAGGTTTTCATGCTATTCAATTTCATCTTGTGTGTTATGATATGTTCAATTTAATTTAGAATAACATACTTACTCATCATGTTGTATCTAAAATGAAACTGTGATATGTTTTAATTAGATCACATCAATTTTGTTAGATCATGCAAATATTAATTAAGGTAATCTTGCAAAGGTTATTTACTTAATCACATTGTCATTTAACATTCAACCACATTAAGATAAATAATAAAACATAAAATGTTTTTATATATATATCCAAATTTTTATGTACATATCATCATAGAATACAACATCAACAAGGTCTATGAGAACTAGACCCCTCGACATCTGGTGCTTGTGATTCAGTACCCAGATGTCATGAGACAGATGTGTGTGATCTTGATTGTGATCCACCAAATATGAGTGCAAACTCCATACCCTATGCTCGCCCAAGGGCCACATCCCTCTCCTCCCATAGTTGTGCTATCTCTACATGTAGTCTCTCCATCTCTGCTAGAGTCTGGGATGACTGTCTTGTGATCTCGGCTCACCAAAGTCATCTCCTCATGCTCTTATAAGCTACCTGTAGCCTCATGAATGGTCTCAGTGACTCTGGCTCCTCCTCCATGATAAGTGGGGGCACATAATCAGGGTTTGTCTCCTCCTCGTCAATGGATGCAGGTACTATCTCTGCAACAACTTGATGATAGAACTCCTACTAGTCTATCCTCGCTCCTACCAGGTAGAAACATCACATAATTAGTAAACATACTCATGATATATATGTAAAGCATAAACACTAAAATAATTGCATAAAATCAAATATCATCACCTATATCATGGGTCGGTTGATCAATCTCAATGTCATCCTGTACAGGGGGCATGGAGGCTATGCTAGCCTCCCCTCGACTGTGAGTACTAGTGCCTGTTGCAGTTGCTGCTCGTGACCTCATCATATGGATGGGAGAGGCATCTCCCTGCTCATGGCAGTCCTAAGCTCCTACCTCATCACTCTCACTCAGGGGTGGCTCCTCCTCCTCGTACTACTCCTCCTCCTCATCCTCCTCCTCTCCCTCCTATCCATCATAATCTGGATCTACCTCCTCATCATACTCATCATCAATCACATCAGTAAATATATTGGCAACCCTATAGCATGTCTCCTCGACTCTATCCTCTTGGTCATCTCCCTCATCTGGTAGTGGCTCTACAACTTCCATTGGCTCATCCATTGGGAATACTGGTACTAGTTAAGTCACTGTCCACCACTCATCATGCTCTCTTGTGGCACCATCGTTGTTTGCATTGGAGACTGGCAGCTAGTCGTGATCAGAATTGTTAGAGTCACTCTTAGCTACATGCTCAAGAGTGAGTCGCACTGTATCACCCGGTCTTTGGGCATTCCGTGCTGATCTCCTGAAAGAGGATAATGTTTGGGGTGGTGTCTACACCTGTCCAAATTGCCGCATGACCTGATCATAGTAAAATGGTCATACTACATGGTCATGATGGCCAACCAAAAATCTATCCATTTGCATCCTCCTCAAATATCTGGTATAATCTTCCCACTATAATGTTAATTGATAAGGTGTCTAAAGGACCTCGTCCTCATCCAATCGGTCAAATTGTACCCTCCAAAAGTGCAAATCACCATACTTCCATAGTCGCTGAGGAGGATAGTCAAAAGCCTAAGGATACTCTACTACTGTCGCACATGGATAGCTGACTGGTCTGGTACATGTAATGTGCTCAAGGCACCACACCTGTAGAAGTGTGTAGTGCACCATACTATCCACCTCTCAGAATAAAAATCACTCAAGATCATAATATAGATGTGTTAGGATACACTGACTCTAGGTGTATACTATCCGCTGATCTACCATCCCTCGAATCAAGTGGACTAGTCCTCCCTCGAGGTGCCCACCCCGACCATCAGGGATGAGAACTAGTGCTACGATATGCATCATAATCTATCAAACCATTGGTACCTGTGAATATAATAGCATGGACAAATCAATCTGTCCTCTAACTCGTGCATCATGAACTAGACCATCTAAACAATACTATAAATCGACCCTTTTCTCATGAAAGGTGCGATCTCTGTGGAAATTTACTTGCTCTCCTCGAATCAACACATAGAGAATCTGGTGTACATCCTCCAATGTGATCGTAATCTCTCCTGTAGGCAAATGAAAAGTGCATGTATCTGCATTCCACTGCTCACAGAGAGCCATCAACATGGCATTGTGGTATCTCATAGGAGGCATAAGATATGCCCAATAGATGCCCATAGCCTGAAGATGCTCTATCTCCTCTACTGATAGTGTTGGAGCTAGATCTCTCAAGAATCTCAATTGTCTCCCTCCTAATC
>VDFB02163075.1:0-28502 GCA_007258455.2 Sequoia sempervirens
ATATCTTCATGAGATCATACCAAGATGCTTGAGTGATATCACTGCCTCCCATCAGGTCCAAGGCATCTATGCAGGTATCATTGATTCCTCTTAGAAAAAGTAATTTCTAAGATTCTTCATTAAGAGTATGGTCTGAGTTTTTTTTCAGAGAAAACAGGAATCTTGATATATAATCCTCCAGACTTTCATCTTCCTTCTGTTGAATTCAAAATATGTCATCACCTTTACTGCCACTCTTACAATATTCCTTGTATTTCTCAAGAAATTTTGTTTGCATGACTGGCCAACTATCAACAACACCCCTTCCCAAACTCATGAACCATATGAGAGCTCCCTCCTTCAAGGTAGTAGGGAACAATTTCAGTTTGTGAGCATCTGAAGTGTAGTCATAACTACGACAGAGGATATCAAACTCAAATAAGAAGGTCTCTGGATCTTCTGTGACTAAGCCATAGAACTTGGGAAGCAAAGAAGAAGGAATATTCTTAAGGTTGTCATTGTTTTGTTGAGGAGTAATGGGGAATTCAAAAGTAGGAGGTCGATTCGGTGGATTACGTGCCATGTTCACCTGACTAAGTATAGGAGCAAATGGATTTCCTTCAGGATCTTCATCAAATGGACCAAATAGCAAATCAGCACATAGACCTACAGCAAATGGGTCAATATCTAAGTCTCCTTCATCCTCAAATAGGCTATAAGCTGGTTCAGTTTTCTTAACAATGAATGGCAGGTTGGGGAGAAATCTTCCCTGAGCGTCTCTCCTTCTATGCATGTAATGAAAATGGATGGTATTTTAAAAGATTTTGAAAAAGCTGACTAAAACTCTGCTAATGTGGCTTCATAGTAAGGTTCTTAGATTGACACCATCCTGCGACAAGCCAAAAATGGTCCCATACCCACCAAAAAGGGATATAAAAAGTCCACATAGGGAACTAAGCACGAGGGTGGACATTCCAACAGGCGACTCACATCTTCTCATGGTCGTTCATTTATTTTATCAAACCAGGGAACGTATACTTGAAATGGAGCAACACGGTATGTGCACTAAGAACTAGTTTCCAGTCACCATCTATAAAAAACAAATGCTTAAAAGAAATGCAACACAAAGATTTTTAACTTAGACACAACTCAGCCTAAAACAAAAATCATAAGCAGCTATTATTAAAGGACAAACTGTGAACTAGCCTTATGCAGGAACATACAGGGATGGATTCCCGATGCTGCAGGAACAATACAAGGTTGAGTTTATGCTTGAAATCTACGAAAATAGATTCTAACTAGTAATCAACATGAAATGAATAGCTTAACTACAACAACTTGCTACATAATACTACTAAGTGGGCTCCCTTAGCAAGCATCAACTAGATTACACAAGAAGTTGACTCAAAGCTTCATCGAATTTTATTCATATTCAGAACCAGGATACATCGATTACTCTGTTTGAAAATAAAACTTAACACAGAACTCTATTGCTTATTCAACTTAATTTTAACACATACTGTTTCATCCTCGTTCACTCACGCAGGAGGAATGGTTATTTAAATGAAAAAGACAACTAACTAACTAACAGAGGGAGTCATGATCATAAATACATTCTGAATCCGCAGAACAGATATTCATAAATGAAAGTCTATCTGCTCGACGCGACCCAGAGAGAATATAGCATTACACACTCCCTAGATCAAAGGACTGTTAAAGCTCCTTCCCAAAGATTCGGTCCAAAGAGTTATTACTGGAACAACTTCTTCAACGGAGCCGAGATTCTTTGCGCTTGATCAGCTTCTGCTCCCTCCAACAACCTGCAATAAGTGACAGAGGCGAAGGAAAGCATACACACAAGTGACACGACATCCATTCATTAATCACACGTTAATCCTATTCCATTATCCAAAATCATAAGCATACATCAGCCATGCAGGAGGTCAAAAAGGTAATTAATGAAGTTGTCAAGCTACAGGAATATGGAATTCGTTGCTACAGGATACCACCCGAAAAGTCTTTAATCAACAAGTTTAAACAACTATTAATAACAAAAGTAAGAGTATCAAAAGTTCAAACTATGAGCATATTTAAGGCTCATCAAGTATTATATGATATACTTGTTTTATGGATACTTTGGATATAATTATCTATCCATAGAGCATTAGGATAGACAAGTTATGTATTTATACCAAATGGGGGAATATTTGCATGTCAAACAATGCCATTTGAATTGATAAATATTGGAGCAAGTTTTCAATGTACTATGGACATAGAATTTAAGGATTTGATTATAAAGTGCATCATTATTTATATAGATGACCTAATTATGTTTTCTAAATATAGGGGAGACCATGTTGAGGATTTAAGAAAGGTGTTACAAAGATGCCCAAATTATGGCATTTCCCTTAATTTGAAGAGATGCATATATAGAGTCACAAAAAGGTAAATTAATTGGAAAACGTATTTAAGAGAGAGGAATAGTAATGAATACCAAAAGAGTGAAGTTGATTTTAAAAATAAGTAAAAGTGAATTAAAATCTCTTCTCAAAAGATTAATTTTTTTAGAAAATTTATCTCTAGGTTTGCTTAAATAGTTAGGCCTCCCAATGTTATGTTGAAGAAAGATGAAAAAGTTTCTTATACTTCCCAATTAGAGGTTTAATCCTAATAAATCAAGAGGGTAATCATGATTACACATATTATTATCAATCCTAATTACTCACAACCATTCTTTATTTATTCATTTTCTTTTGATTGAACCCTATTGTGGTAGTAATAACACAAAGGAAAGAATTGTCAAATGAAAGTCCAATTGCCTTGAAGAGTGCACCTCTCAAACATATTAAAATATATTATTCAATAATATATAAGTAAGTTGTAACTTTGATTATGATTGTCAAAAAATTCAAAAATTATATTATTTGTAGCAAAGTGCATGCAATCATCCCAACCCCATCCATACAATCTATGTTGATGTATAATGTTAGAATAATGATGGAGAAATAATTTAACTTATAATTATAGGCCATGAGGATTGTTAGAGGGAAAGGTTTGAGTAGATTTGTAGCTAATATTGATCCACAAGTTATTTGTTAAAATTACATGGTCAAAATAATCACACAAGATGATTGGTAATGTTAATATTGTATATTTTTTGCTAAGAGATAAATGCCCAACTCGTCTAAATTCCATACAAAAGTGAGAAATAAGGCATAAAAGTTCACATTACATGATAAAATATGGGGTTTTGTATAGAAGAAGAAATGAAGCCATACATCTATAGTGGCTTGATAAGCAAGGTTCAACCCATGTGTTGTAAACATTTCATGGTAAATATGGAATAGAGCATGGATCATGCTATACTAAAATCCATATGATTTTAAGATTAGTTTTATAGTGTAGAAAATTGTACACTCTAGATAGTGAGGCAATTTCACACTTAATTTGGACCTATTTTGGAACCCTTTCATTAATTACCCTTTAAATCATAATTAATAGGCCCCTAAGACCCATTATTCTCAAGGCTTATTCTAGTTAAAAACTTGACAAAATCATCTAAAACATAAAAAATCCCAAAAACCCACCTCAAAAATCTAGGGTGGGGCTCATTCGCCACCTTGGGAAAATGAGCCCCCTAGGTGGGACCCATTCACCACCTTAGGAAAATGAGTCCCATTTGGGGCTTTTTTAAGTTTTGAGTAGGAAAATCACCTTTTTAATTCAAATTTTTGGTTGATGTCGGCTTTTGAGATCTGAATAACGGTAAATTAGATGTTAATGCCTATATAGGCAAGCTCCTAAGTCATTTTTTTCATCTAAGCAAGTATTTTCAAGAGCAATTTCAAGAGACAAGCATCAAGAATCTTCAAACATTCTTTCACAAGATCATTCAAGTTTCAAAAGCAAGCAAAGTTGAAGTCTTGGAGAAGCTTAAAAGTGTTTTTTTGAAGGTCTTCAAGCTCACTTTCATTCAAGATCTAGCATTGTCAAGGGTTGGTCATGGTTGTCTATGTTGAATCATGATAGATTCTAGGTTGGGGAGATGCAACTAGCTATCAAGCCAAGCCTAATGACTTGTTTCCTAAGTGATTCCATCCTCCATTACCACTCTACATTTAGCCTAAGGAATGTACAAGCATCATTAGGGCTCATTTGGGGTGATTAGAGGTGTATCAAAGTGAGTCATTCATCTTCATGCTTTTATTCATTCATCTTATTCTTACACATTAGAATAGGGTTACATTATGTTTCATATTTCCTAGTCTTAGACACACTTAAGGCTAGGGTTTATGTTCACATTTACATTCAAGTTTCATTGTTTCTATCAAGGTTTAATTACCAAACTAGGGGTTTGACTGAGGCAAACCCCCCATAAGCAAATCAAGTCTATATTCTATTTTGCAGGTATTTTCTCAGATTCGGATTTGAAAATTAGTTTGGAAGGGAAGGGTAGAGATTGGAGCACAGATTTGAACTTTAAATTCCTGAAAATGTGGAACGAGACTGATTCACTAGAAGTGGTGAATGAGTCCCACTATAAGTGTTTTCCAAAACTATTTGCAAATTCAGATACCCTTTTCCTCGAAACTTGTTCCTGTGCAGAAATACATATTTGGGACTGATTCACCTAGATTGGTGAATGAGTCCCAATAGGTCACAAAGTTAGATTTTCCAACATTTCAGAGCTTCAATCAGTCATCTTTAGGTTCTTAGGTGCACACAATCCTTCTTGTAGCTTTCTGTTTTGTTTCATTTACTTTTCTAGTTCATTTTATAAGTCATTACATCATATTAGGGTTTAGTATTACAACTTGCATTTCCTTTGTCTTACCAAGTTCTTACTTGGTGGTGAACCCCTCATTAATAATTTGAAGGCAATTTTATCAAATTTATTAATGACAAATTTTTTCAATAGGTTTGGATGTACTAGAACATTGGTAACAACAACTTATGATAAACATATCCTTAAATTCATAATAATTTTATGGATTTCCATGCCTTATTCTAAAGCTCTTATTTTAGCACAAACTAGAAGTATGGTAAAAAAAGGTGAACTATCAAGGTTGGACACTTGTTCATTTCATTTTATAAAATAATACTAATGCTTGGAATAAGGAATCCAATTTATTCTATAGGTCCCAATCCCAATTATGACATTCCATGAAGGGAGCTCTTATTTTGTCATTTTGTCAAACACTTTATGTGTATCAATCTAACTATCACACTTGGCATAAATGTTGATAAGGTTGTTATAAAAATATAACAAATGATAGTTCATTCTAAAAATATTTTATTAAAATTCCTAAGTACTTTTTTAATCTACCTAAATATTTGTAAACTTGATCTAATGAATTCATTGGCACTTTAACAACACTTCAAGTACACAAAACATCATGAATTCATATAGAATGTTTCATTTCAAATAAACTTATCATGTTATGTATATTTTTTATATTACATTTTAGCAATTCAATCACTTGTACAATAATATCACCAATAATCTAGCATACAAATTTAAACATAAAACTTTACAATTTTTTAAGTATTACATATATGAAATGCAATGTATCTATGTGTGATCAAGCCTTTAAAATTCTTTCAATTATAAGAAGGAGAACATTATCTTAGTGCTTTTCCTTCGGCCATAGAGCAAGTGTGGTGTATTGATATTGTCACATACAATCTATGATACAAATGTACATACTCTCTAGCTAAGTATGATAATTCCAATTGACATGAAACTTATCATATATTATGAACTAATAATAAGCTACAAATTACATTGTACTTTTGACAAATTTTTCATAACACAAGATCAAATTCTAATACGGATATATGTGTCATTGTTCACACACCTCTATCTTAGTCTTGTTAACAGAAAACAACCTTTTCACTTGTTACTCAAGTGAAAGAAATAACATTCAAGACATTTAATGACTTTTCTTTGCATGATTAAACCTCCTTACCACCTATTTGGATAGATTTTATTATATTTTTTCAACTTAACTATCTTACTATTATATTTACTAAAATAGTTGCTAACGAGATTTAATACTCACATAGATACCTCACAAATTCAACATACCAATATAACTCATAAAATATCTATAGGTAAAATTGAGTTTTACTATCCAAAAGATAACCAATTTACAACATGCTTGTTTAAAATACAACATAATGGAAAGGAGGGTCTCTATATTTTTCCCCTTATAGAGGAATATATTTGAAGAATATCATAATAATACTCAACTCAAATTTCATAAATAAATAATAATATGTATTTATAGATATCTATATCTTTATATAAATACCTACATGCAGGTAACTATATTACACTAAATAAAAATTGAATTACTACGATCTCAAAACCAAGGATCACAATCATCCTTAATGAAGAAATAAATATTAAAAATATTTAGTTCTATTAACCATTTTTTGATTGAAAGGAGTACCATCATTAGTCTTTAAATTAGAAATTAACCAGAGTCTTGAAACACTGATACATTTACATAGAAACTAAGCATATATTTGAATATGGTCAAACCACTATACACAATTTCTTCTACATAATAGATAAGTCACATTAAAGAGTAGAGTAAATTCATTAAACCTAGACTTGTTTACATAAAAGGAAACTCATTGACCTAAATATGGACAATATAATTGAAACATAGAAAATTATCACTCTATGTTTTGGGAGATAGAGCTAAAGGGGGATTAGGGTCCCTCCACCAATTTCATTCAAGTTTCATTCAAGGAAACCCTAGAGATCTCAATCTAGGGATGGAATTAGGGAAAGAGATCTGCAATAGGGTGTCTTAGGGGTGTGATTAAAGATAAGAGGGGGTTCACCACTAAGAAAATGCTTAGAAAGAAATGGAATGAAGGAAAGGTGAAAATATAGCTATGAAACTTAGAGAATTAAGAACCTAAAATCAAACTGATAAAAGAGAATGAAATAGAAAGGTACCTAAGAGAAAGCTGTGGTCAAAACAAGCTTCAAAACCCTAAAATTTTGTTGTTTGAAGCTCACTACGACTCATATGCTAGTTTGGGTGATTTAGTCCCAAACTAGGGTTTCTAGGAAAGAACTAGAATCTTACAGTGACTAATCAGGATCCTTTGAAAATTGGTAAAAAGGCAGTATTGGGACTCATACACCCAGATTGTTGCAAAGTGTCCCATTTTGTCACGAAGTGTCGCAGGAGTAGAATTTTGAAGTGAAACTTTGTGAGCCTCTAAAGATGGATTAAATAAGCACTTTCCCACTAGTTTCATGTAGATAGGTTGGATATCTTGCTCTAGATCTGAGTTTATGTGAGCCTTGACAAATTTTTGTGACAACATTGACATGTTTTGCAACTTTTTCATTTTGGTACTTTTGAAGGCTTCAAATACACTTTTTCTTCAACCTATAAACCTACAACCACACATCAAAGAAGAGAAAAATGTTGTTTTGTTAGGAAATGGGGTTTTACAATGGTCAAACCCCATTTTGGTAATCAAACCTTAATGAGAAATGAAGCATGAATGAATTGAAACATGAAACATAAGATGAAACAATAGAACCTTTTTTGAAAACTTGTAGATCTCCAAACAAGCATGAAGTGGAGTCAATGGATGTAGATATTGATCATTATTCTTGATGAAGGATAATGCCTTTGAATACTTGAATTGATCTTTGAACAATACATCACAACATTAGCTCAAAACCACATGCATGATGCATCAAGCCTTTGATATGATAATGAATCTTGAATTGCTGCAATAATCTTCTACAAATCTATCCTTGAATGCTCTTGAAATGCTCTTGTGAAAGTACTCTTGATTGCTTGTGAAATCCTAGGATGAAACTATGTGAAATAACCTTGTATTTATACTTATTTATGAAATTACAACACTTCAAGCCGACATTAGATCTAGGACTGTAATAAAATATCGCCAAGAATTGAATTCAAAATAGGTCTTGGTTAAAGCAGGACTCATACGCCAGTTGTTGTGTATGAGTCCTAGTAGCTAAAACCTGCGATACAAACTTCTAGGAGTATCTTGTTTAAAGTGCAATTTGAAATCAGGTCCCAAGACCTAGGTGGAACTCATACTCCCAAAGTGGCATATGAGTCCTAGATCACCAGATCTGGAAAACATGACCCAAAATATTGAATTATGATTGGTTATTTGATAAGTGTTAGGATCATCCATAGAAAAATGCATTTAATAAGGCTTGTGGATGTAAAATAGGGCCAACTAAAGCATAAATAAGCCAAATTTACTAATAAAGCCCTATATTAGTGTGAAAGTGTAAAGATACACTTTACAAAACTCTAAATAATACACAATTAAGTTCATTTTATCATTAATTGTTCATTCCCAAATTAATTGTGAAAAATGGATACTTTTTCCTACACTACATTTAGCCCCCACTTTAGTGAGAGGAGGAAATTGCTTCAAACTCACACTAAAGTAGACATTCAAGAAGGGTCCAAGTGTACCATGTGGACGGTTTAAGATAACAAAGATCAAAGGAGGTGGCCAAGCCCCTAGGATCCAATATCCTACGTCAAACCAACATAAGCACAAAGGGACACACACAAGGTGTATGGTATGTAGCATCAAGATACACAAACATACAATTTCAATGACTAACAAAGAAAAATAAAAACAAAAATAAAAAAAGGGTGGATCAAGCCTCGACTGTTTGTCTAACACGATGTGGATCAGATCTAAGTTGTTTATCCAAAATACACTATTATACCCCAATTGTGTATTTACTATTTACTATTACTATGTAGGGTGAATGCGAATGTAATTTGAATTCTGAAGGTGAATAAATTATGCTTGCACTTTTTTATCAATGAGTTATGAATGAATATTATCTCATTTAATGATATGTGAAGAAAAACATATATGTGAAATGGACGGTTATTGAATTGATATTATAACTATGGAGATGCATTATGTGTAATGCATATTTTGTGAACAACTGACTACCATGGGCATGTGTTAGTTGGATGCAAGTATATGTTCAATCCTTCAGGCAGAGGGCAAGTATAACTTAGGAGAAGATCTTGGTTGGGTAACCAGTAATGTAACCTATTTGAGCTTACACACACTCACAATAGCATGGTTGAGCCAAGTTATTATGTTGGGAGTTGGTAAGTCATCCTTAGTTTGATGTGTCTACATTAGTAAGGGTCTTGATTACTATTGAGTGCATTATTTGGTGATGTTTATCTGTTTGAGCTTGTGAGTTCTTCCCTTTATTACTATTATTGTATTGATAAGTTAAACACACATGGAATGTATGTATATGTATACATAAGAATGTTGACGTTAGACCATACACATGAAGGAACACGTAGATGAGGGTACATAGGACGTAGCTATGCACACTTATGAATGGGTTTCTTATGTGCATGAAACTATAAAATGGACCTTATGACATGTATATGTATATGTATAGATATAGTACACGTAGATACCTATCAATACGATAGTAATTGTGTATGAGTGTGGTGTGTAATTGAATGTGTATATATGTATGTATATATGCTATATACATATATATATGTATACATGTATCAATACACATGTATGTTTGGAAAACAAACATTCCCATATGAATGTATTGATATATGTACACATACGTATATATGTAGATAGAAGAATATATATATGTACACATACGTATAGATATGAGTTGATATGCATATATATGTATATGTAAATATATGGATATAAATTTATATATGACTATATGCTTAGAGGTCAACTTATTTAAGCAATGCTTAGAGGTTGATTTATTACATGGACATAGGCCAATTTGTATGCAACATATACAAGCATTATAAAGGTCGAATATAATTTATATTGGAAATGAATTAAGATCAAACTATATGCAATATATAGTGCATAAAATAAGTCTATATGGAGAGTTTGAATTAGTTGATGATTTGAGATAGAACATCCTTGACTTAGTAAACAACATTTACTTGGAACACCTTATCATATGGTGATGGAATAATTACCAAACAACAAATAAAGTGAAATGCATGATAAAGGATAAGTTACAGTGTGGTAAGGAAATGGTCAAAGCATCACTTATGTACAAGAAAACTCGTCATTCCTTTATTTTCTGCTGAGCATAGTCCTTTATTTTCTACTAAGCTTAGACTTAGTTGATTATATGTAGTGTTACATTTTAAATTTTGACTGATTCAATAAGTAAAATCTATGCCAAACTGTAGGAAGATGGTTGCTTGCTTGGTGCCACATTATGAAGTTCTTAATGTTGGAGAAATCCATTCTAGGAGTAATTTGAATGTCACCATTTGATCATGTGCAGATTGAAATAGTCATAAGCTGCTATCAAACTTAGAGGTCAACTTGTAGCTTAATGTGCTAAGTAAACTCTTTATTTGCTACCACATTTTTACCAAGTGAAGGGAGTCAACTTGCATGGATACTGCTATCAATTTACATGCCTTTTCTATAGGCTATGTAGTCTCTTTTTTGGTGTATAAAAAGAGAGGTAGATCTCTCATTTGGGACGCATTCTATTCCATTCTACTCTGCATTTTCTAATATGCAATATTCTTCTATATTATGAGTGAGCTTTGAGTATTTTTTGAGAGCATTTCATCATTTTGAGAGAAGCATATTATTCATTTGTGAGAGAGGTTTATTGAGTCATTGCTTGTGAGGTCAAGTACAACTAGTTGTTCTTATTATAAAGCTATGCAACAAACAGTCAATTGGACAACCGTATTATAGGCATGAGGATAATCTTCCTTTATTTGTCTTTGTTTATAAAAGATTGATTCTTGAGTGTTTAATTGATCTATTGAGATTACTTGCATTAGGAAAGATAACATTTTCTTTGAAAGGTAAATAGAAGTTGATTATGTTGTTTGTAAAGTGTTTGTAATTACTCCATATTAGGAGGGTTTGTTTTTCATAGGTATTGTTATACTAGATATGATTAAATGAGGGTAGCTTAAGGGTTACTCATAGCTAAGTTATTTGATTATACTAGATAGCTAATGGGTTACCCCTGGGATTGTTTGTCCATTGAAGGGAGGGAAATTTTACATATGCTTTATGAGTAGAAATACCATTGAGTATGTAAGATACATGATAGGTTAATTCTGAGGTTAAAGATTTCCCATGGGAGGGATTACTTATGCATAGATTATAGTGGCCTTAAGTCAAAACAAGCTTAAGAAGTGTAACTGAATAAATGACCATCACTCGAAGTACTGAGTGAGAACACTTTGGCCAAAGTAGCGTGATTGCCTTTGTCTCCACTGTCAGTTCACTATGTCTATGTAGTGCATGCTAGATCTAGATTGTAGGGTTACAAGTTCTAGTCATGTAGGGCACAAAACTAAGATCAGTGTGGTTGTCGTACAAGGTTACTCCACCAATCTCTTCATCAAAGGGTAGGGCCATTTATCATATGATAGATGTGCGGGGGACCACATGTGAGTCCATGGTTGGCAGAAAAGCACTTGAGTGATGCTTCTCCTCCTCAATAGGTGACAAAAGACCAAGGTTTTGAAAGGTGGATCTTGGACCATCTATATCTATTGCTTTGAAGCTCAGTTGAGCTATGTGCGTACTTGTACACATTCTTGGAATATTCTAATTTGTGAAATTATTATATTTAAATGGGATATTTTTTGTATATTGTTATGGCATCTATGTTCATTTGTTCTCAGTATTTTTCTTTTATTGCAATGGATTGTTACATAGTTTTTTTACTCACAAAGTGAAAACTTAGGAAAAATTACTTTAGTTAAGGGTTGACATGTTATATGTGGTATTAGAGCTACTAGGTTTAGCTCTGGAACCTATGAGATCATCATACTTTCCATCCAATGTTATCTAATGTTTAGAAATTCTTGTGCCAGGATGGTGTGTCTCAGGTTAAATGCTAGAAATTTTGTAATAAAAAATGAGCACTACCTGAAGGCCAAGAAGAAAAGAGAAGCAATTGTTAGAAAAAATGAGGGTACTAACTACGACAATGCCATCTGGTTAAGCAATACTAAAACATTCAGTCACACACTTTCTAGGATCAGTGATGTGAAGGGAAAGATGAAGATGGAGTCCAAGTACAACTACATACATTTTGTCTCACCAAAGAAGTCTGAATCTTTATCACTTTCTACGGATATGCCCTTGGAAGGAAGTGTCAGTCTGACATTTATCTTTAGGGACCCTAGAGTTCTTCCAATGGTAGAAGTAATTGTAATTTCCTTGAGTAACGAGTTTGAGGGTTATGTACCTCACAATTATATATCAGATGATAAATTCGAAGGCTATTATCCATTTTGGGATAGGTATGAACAAATGAGATATAAGAAACAATCTCAATCTGTAGGATATACTCCATTAAGTTATGTGTCAGAGAGTGAATCTTAAGGATACTCTCCACTCAACTTCTGAATAGTCACTCCATGTAATCAAAAGGATATTGAAATCCTTGAGGAATGAATAAAATCATGTGTTTATTGAAAGTGTGTGCTTAAGTCTTATGTGGAATTCTTTATGTGCCTTTGATAGCTAATTTTAATTTTTTCCATAAGATGGTTGATAACATGATTAAATCTAACATTGATAAACATTCAGGTAAAATCCATTCTTATGAAGATGGTGAGGACACATCATTCCTAGTGGAAGCCAAGAAGTTGAGAAAGGACCAGTAGGAGTTCAAGCTAGATTGGACCAAATCTTAGCAAGGTTGGAAAACCTTGAACAAGAAAGGGTAAAGGGTAGGGTTGAGAAGGAAATTCCCAATAATGAGCATGAGGGAGAAAAGTATTCTCACAAACATAATCAAACTCATGACCATGAGAGAGAGAAATCACCTACCCTATTTGAGGAAAACAATAAGAAGCGTATGACTTCTAAACTTTCCAGACATATTTGAAGAAAATTACCCCACCCAAGTTTGAGGAAAGCGCCAACAGAGACGAAGCTAAGGCTTGGTTAGTCCAAATGGAGAAGTATTTTGAGATTCAAAAATATACTGAGGTCACCAAAGCCACATGGGGCGCATACCAGTTAGTAGAAGAATCCTCTAACTGATGGATGAATAAAAATATGGAACTCAATATTAACTCATGGAAACTGACATGGAGTGATTTTGTTGAGATTTTTCATAAGAGATGGTTTCCCCAACTCTATTTTGACCAAAAACTTATGGATTTTTAGAGTTTGAGACAAGGTATTATGACAATAAATGAGTATTGGGATAAGTTTACTCATCTGCTATGTTATGTTCCTATGCACCAAAAAGATGAATGCTTTCGCATAAGAAAGTTTATCATGGGATTTAACAGTTAGATCGGAGGAGAGGTGATGTGCATAGTTTAGAAACTATGGATCTTGTGTATGAGAAAGTGGTTTAATAGGAGAAAAATCTCAAGGCTATCTCCACCCGCCAAGAAAACAGAGATCGTAAGAAGATTATAGGAGTTCAAGACAAGCCAACTCCAAAGAAGATGGAAGTTGTGCAAAATGTACCCAAGCAAGGGGAAAAACGATCCCATAATGGTGGAAAAGAATTAAAAAGGGAACGTAAGAGGAATGGTTCTAGTAGTGGGAATACCAACAATATTGGTGGAAATGCTAGTAAATCTAGAGAATCCGCAAGGAAGAAAGGACCAAATACTAGGTGCTTTACATGTGGAGGAGACCACTATGCTAGAGAATGTCCCAATAGGTCAACTGGGTCACAATATTATGGTAATCCACTACCTACCTAGGAAGCGATGTTAAAAAAAAAGATACATGTAGTTGTGGACGATTGCTAGGCGGAGTATCAAGTGACTCCAATTGAAACTCTAGGAATTTTGTTTGGCTTACCCATTTTTGTACTTATAGATATTGGTGCAATTGAGAATTTCATTTCACCTAGAATAGCTAAGCAATTATATAGAAAGGCTAGATACATGGCAACGTCTTGGGATGTAGAGTATGCAAACCAGACAAGAGAACATGTAGAACAATGTTTGTTCGAGGCTAGGATAGAGCTACCTTGTTTTTCTACAGAAGTGAACTTGTATGTCGCACCTTTAGGATCCTATGATTTTATCTTAGGTATGAATTGGCTATGGAGATGTAGGGCTAAGATAAATTTCCATGCTAAAATTGTAGAATGCCTAGATGATCTTGGTAACCAAGTAAAGTTTCAATGGATACCTAGAGAGGTCAAGATTCATCAAATCTCTACAATACAACTGCTAAGGGATAAGAAGAAAGGGTGAAAACTCTTTGTAGTCAAGATAGAAGAAATTGAAGAGAACCTTGACAACTTTGGGTCATAAAACTTCCAAGAGATGGAAGAGGGTGAAATGGTTGAAACAAGAATGTAGGATATGGAGAGGTATCCTATACTAAGAAAGTTTTCGGATGTGTTTCCATATGAGTTACTTGGGTTGTCATTGAAAAGGATATTTGAATTCTCTATAGATATAGTTCCAGGGTCTAAACCTATTTACAAGGTGCCATATAGGATGAAGAAAACCAAGCTAATGGAGCTTAAGGAACAATTGGATGAATTGTTGTCTAAGGGGTTGATAAGAACAAGTGTGTCACCTTGGGGAGCACCGATCATCTTTGTGGAAAACAAGGATGATACTTTGCATTTGTGGATCAATTATTGCATGCTTATCAAAGCTACAGTAAAGAACAAGTATTCATTGCCACACATTGATGATCTTTTTGATCAAATGAGGGGAGCTGCTGTATACTCTAAGATAGATCTAAGATTTGGAAATCACTAGTTGAGAATTAAGGATGGAGACATCTTTAAGACTGCATTTAGAACCAAATATGGACACTATGAGTTCACAGTTCTACCCTTTAGTTTATCGAATGCACCTGTAATATTTATGAACCTAATGAACAATGTACTTAGGGATTTCCTAGATAAGTTTGTCTCAGTTTTCCTAGATGACATCCTAATCTATTCTAAGGATGAGGAGGATCATTCTATACATTTAGAGATAGTCCTACAACGTTTAAGAGAACATAAGTTGTATAGTAAACTCTCTAAGTGTACCTTCTTTTAGAGGAGAGGGCATTATCTTGTGCATGCCATTTTGGCTGATGGAATCTCAATTGATCCAACTAAGATTAAGGAAGTACTAGAATGGCCAGTATCAAAGAATGTATTAGAGGTTATAAGTTTTATGGGTCTAGTGTGGTATTGTAGAAAGTTTGTTGCAAACTTCTCCAATATTTTCTTTCCAATTACTTCCTTGGAGAGAAAAGGGAAGAAATTTGAATAGATAGAGAAGTGTCAAGAAGCCTTTGACCTACTCAAAGAGAAATTGACTACTACACCAATCTTGAAAGTACCAGATCCTGAAGGTAACTTTACTGATATCATGGATGCATCTGGGGAGGGCTTAGGAGGTGAGTTAATGCAAGATGGGAAAGTAATTATTTACAAATCAAGGAAGCTAAAACCTTATGAGTAGAATTATGTGTCGAATGATTTGGAGTTAGTAGCCGTGGTTCACGCATTGCAAATGTGGAGGCATTACTTGTTGGGGAAACCCTTTGAGATGAATACTGATCATCACAGGTTGAAGTATTTATTCACTCAACCTAATCTAGATGCTAGTCAGAGAAGATGGTTAGAGTAAATAGTTGATTATGACTTCAACATTAGTTACATCAAAGGAAAGGAGAATCAAGTTATCAATGCCTTGAGTCAAAGATGTCATATTGCTTTAATAGTGACAATTCAAATTGACTTTAAAGGTCAAGTGTTGCAAAAATGCAAAGAGGATGAGTACTATTTGTAATTCAAGCAAGAACTCACAAGCAATCCACATGATACTAGGTATAAATTTTTTCATTTTGAACCTAATGGACTACTTAGATATAAGGGGAGAATGTATGTACCTGACATAGAAGAGTTAATGAATCTGGTATGAAAGGATGTACATGAAGCACCATACTCTAGACACCCAGGTGTGACCCGAATGATTGAAAAATGTGAAGCAATTATACTTTTGGAAGGGGATGAAAGGAGATGTTGCCAGATTTGTGGCTAGGTGTCTTGAATGTCAAAGGGTGAAAGTAGAGCATCATCATCCTACGGGCTTGTTATTCCCGCATGATATACCAGAGAGGAAGTAGCAAGTCATAAGTATGGACTTTGTGCAAGGGTCACCTATGTCAAGGAATAAGCACAATACCATTCTTGTGGTTGTAGATAATCTTACCAAAGTAACACATTTCATACCTAGAAATCTAACTGACAAAGCACTTGTCATAGCAAGGAATTTTGTGCAAGAAGTGTTTAGGTTGCATGGGATTCCTAAGAAGATTATCTTAGATAGGGATGCACGAGTCACTTCTAGGTTTTGGCAAACCTTATTTTCTACAATAGGGACTCAATTGAATATTAGCTCAGTATATCATCCAAAAATGGATGGACAAATTGAAAGGGTGAATCAAGTATTGGAAGACCTACTTAGAATGTATTGCATGGATCAACAATACAAGTGGGAGGACTACTTTCCTTTAGTGGATTTTTCTTACAACAATTATCACCATTCCGTGATAAGGATGACTCCTTTCTAAGCATTATATGGTTGAAAGTGTCGAACTCCTATAGGTTAGGATAAACTTGAGGATAGAGTAAGTCTTGGGCCATAAATGTTGGCTGAAATGGAGGAGCAAGTTAAGATTGTTAAGAAGAGGTTGACTGAAGCTAACGACAAACAAAAAAGCTATGTTGATGCTAAAAGACTGCCCCATAATTTTTCCATAGGTGACAAGGTGTTGTTGAGAGTGAAACCTCACAAAATCTCCATTAAATTTGGAAAGTCTTCCAAGTTAGCCCCACGCTATGTAGGACCTTTTGAGATTCTGGAGGAAGTAAATCTAGTAGCTTATCAAATTTCATTGTCACTAGCTCTTGCTAGGATGCATAATGTCTTCCATGTGTCCTACCTAAAGAAGTATATACTATGTGATAATCATGTGATTGATTGGAATGCTTTATAGGTACAGGACCTCGAAGTGGTAACACTCAAGCCCATCAAGGTGCTTAGAACACGTAAGCTTCACTTATGTAGCAGGGAGGTTCTGTAGTGCATAGTCCATTGGGACCAGTATGCAGAAGACTCAACCACTTGGGAATACTATGTTGAGATTCACCAAAAGTTTCCTCATGTATTAGATGCATTTGAGTGTATTTGAAAAATAATTTGTTGTTTGTGTGTTTGTTTTATGTTGTTACATATAATCATCGGGACGGTGATTCACAAGGGGGGAGTATGTTACACCACAATTGTGTATTTACTATTTACTATTACTATGTAGGGTGAATGTTGTAAGGAAACTTGCAACCATTGTATGACAATTTCCACATAACCCAAAAGAGATAACAATACAAATAAGTGCTCAGAATCCACATGCAAGAGAATAGACAACATACCCATCAAAGATGACACAAGATATACCATGGAAAAACCCTAAAGAGGGAAAAAAATAGCCTCCAAAAGCATCCATACTCCATCATATTAATCAACAACAAAGTAAATACAAGAGTTACAATGAACACCTCTGAAACATCAAGTCCTCCAATACATTCCCATGTGTCCAAGCATGAATCCACACATCCCTTACCATGCTTCACAAATGCATTCCTCAAGAAGACTCAATAATGACAACCAAACCACTTATCCCACCTAAACCACTACACATGTGTTTGCTTTTATAGACAAGCTCACACAAAATACAACTAGTGGTAAGGTGAAACCATGTACCACAAAAATATGTGAATACAAAACCAATATTGGGTACTAAGACATCACTATATTTAATATTTCCCCAATATTAAACTCTAATCACATGCCTCCCACACATTAAATAATAATACAATGTTACAATACAACATCAAGTGGTCCCCAAATAATTACCTAGTGTGATTAACAACACCACCAAGGTGTATCACAACTAAATAATTATTTAATTAAAATATTATGATAAATCAATTTATGCAATGGTGTACAACACCATACCCCAACAAATGTGAATGTAATTTGAATTCTAAATGTGAATAAATTGTGCTTGTACTTTGTTATCAATGAGTTATGAATGAATGTTATCTCATTTAATGATATGTGAAGAAAAATATATATGTGAAATGGATGGTTATTGAATTGATATTCTAACTATGGAGATGTTTTATGTGTAATGTATATTTTGTGAATAGTTGACTATTGTGGGAATGTGTTAGTTGGATGTAGGTATATGTTCAATCCTCCAGACGGAGGGGAAGATCTTGGTCGAGTAACCAGTAATGTAACCTATCTGAGCTTACACACACTCACAATAGTATGGTTGAGTCAAGTTATTATTTGGGAGATGGTAAGTCATCCTTAGTTTTATGTGTCTACATTAGTAAGGGTCTTGATTACTATTGAGTGCATTATTGGGTGATGTTTATCTATTTAAGCTTGTGAGTTCTTCCATTTATTACTATTCTTGTATTGATAAGTTAAACATACGTGAAATGTATGTATATGTATACATAAGCATGTCGATGTTAGAACATACACATGAAGGAACATGTACATGATGGTACATAGGTAGATGTACCTATGCACACTTATGAACATGTTGCTTAAGCACATGAAACTATAAAATGGACCTTACGACATGTATATGTATATGTATAGATATATTGCACGTAGATACCTATCAATACGATAGTAATTGTGTATGAGTGTGGTGTGTAATCGAATGTGTATATATATGTATATATGATATATACATATATCCATATGTATACATGTATTGATACACACGTATGTTTGGAAAACAAACATGCCCATGCGAATGTATTGATATATGTACACATATGTATACATGTACATAGAGGAATATATATACACACACACACACACAATTGATGTAATTTTTTACTATTAGAATGTTAACTTGGTTGAATTCAATTGTATATTGAATATATACATACTTTATTGGCATAAGATATATACATACATATATATATATATTAACATATATATACATATACATATACATATATATATATATGTATATGTAAATATATGGATATATATTTATATATGCTTAGAGATCAATTTATTTAAGCAATGCTTATAGGCCGAATTATTACATGGACATAGGCCGATTTGTATGCAACATATACAAGCATTGTAAGGGTTGAATATAATGTATATTGGCAATGAATTGAGATCAAACTATATGCAATAAATAGTACAACAAATAAGTCGATATGGAGAGTTTGACTTAGTCAATGCTTTGAGATAGAAAATACTTGACTTAGTAAACAAAAATTACTTGGGACACCTTATTATATGGTGTGGAATAATTACCAAACAAAAAATAAATTGAAATGCATGATAAAAGGATAAGTGACAGCAAGGTAAGGAAATGGTCAAAGTGTCACTTATGTGCAAGGCGACTCGTCATTCCTTTATTTTCTACTGAGCATAGGCTTAGTCGACTATATGTAGGTGTTACATTTTAAATGTTGACTGATTCAATAAGTAAAAGACACACCAAATTGTAGGGAGATGGTTGTTTTCTTAGCGCCATATTATTAAGTTCTTAATGTTGTAGAAGTCCATTCTAGTAACAATTTGAATGTCACCATTTGATCATTTGTAGATTGAAATAGTCATAAGTTGTTGTCAAACTTAGAGGTCGACCTATAGCTTAATGTGTTGAGTAAAATCTTTATTCACTGCCACCTTTTTTCCAAGTGAAGTGAGTTGACTTGCATGGATACTACTATCAATTTACATGCCTTTTTTGTAGGTTGTGTAGTCTCTTTTTTTTTCTGTATAAATGGAGAGGTAGAGCTCTCATTTGGGACACATTCTATTCCATTCTACTTTTCATTTTCTAATCTACATTATTCTACTGTATTTTGAGTGAGCTTTGAGTATTTTTTGAGAGCATTTCATCATTTTGAGAGATGCATATTATTCATTTGTGAGAGAAGTTTTATTGAGGCATTGCTTGTGAGGTCAAGTAAAGCTAGTTGTTGTTACTGGAAATATGTGCAACAAACAACCAATTGGACAAGCATATTATAGGCATGAGGATAATCTTCCTTTATTTGTCTTTGTTTATAAAAGATTGATTCTTGAGTGTTTAATTGATCTATTGAGATTACGTGCATTAGGGAGACAACATTTGCTTTGAAAGGTAAATAGAAGCTAATTATGTTGTTTGTAAAGTGTTTTTAATTACTCCATATTAGGAGGGTTTGTTTTCATAGGTATTTTTATACTAGATATGATTAAACGAGGGTAGGTTAAGGGTTACTCATAGCTAAGTTATTTGATTATACTAGATAGCTAGTGGGTTACTCCTAGGATTGTTTGTCCATTGAAGGGAGGGAAATTTTACATATGCTTTATGAGTAGAAATATCCTAGAGTATGTAAGATAAATGATAGGTTAATTCTGGGGTTAAATATTTCCCATGGGAGGGATTACCTATGCATAGATTATAGTGGCCTTAAGTCAAAACAAGCTTAAGAAGTATAAGTGAATAAATGACCATCACTCAAAGTACTGAGTGAGAACACTTTGGCCAAAGTAGATTGATTGCCTTTGTCTCCACTATCAATTCATCATGTTTATGTAGTGCATGCTAAATCCAGATTGTAGGGTTACAAGTTCTAGTCATGTAGGGAACAACACTAAGCTTAGTGCGGTTTTCATATGAGGTTACTTCATCAATCTCTTCATTGAAGGGTAGGTCCATCTATCATATGATAGATGTGTGGGGGACTGCATATGAGTCCATGGTTGATGGAAAAGTGATTGAGTGATGCTTCTCCTCCTCAGTAGGTAATAGAAGACTAAGGTTTTGAAAGGTAGATCCTAGACCATCTATATCTATTGCTTTGAAGCTCGGTTGAGCTATGTGTGTACTTGTACACATTCTTGGAATATTGTAATTTTTGAAATTATTATATTGAAATGGAATCTTTTTTTGTATATTGTTATGGCATCTATATTCATTTGTTCTCAATAAAAGAATTTTTTTATTGCAATGTCTTGTTACATAGTTTGTTTACTTGTAAAGTGAAAAATTAGGAAAAATTACTTTAGTGAACGGTTGGCATGTTACATGCACACTCACTCTAAGGCAACACAACTTCAGGCTGTCTATTGGGTGAGTATCCAAAGGGTGGATTAGTGAGAAAGTCATGCCTCTATATTGGTTCTCATCATATAAAGAGAAATTCATGCCCACGTTTAAGCTTCTCATCATACTAACCATACCAAAGCTATCCGTCTGATAACTTCAATAGGGTGCCACAAAAAATGAATAATAGGATTCATGAGGCAAGCAAAGTGTGTTATGCAAGGTGGCCATATAATGATTATTGTAAATGTGAAATAGTGTAAGGTACATTCAAAGATATTTTGCTTAGTTCATGTAAGGTCTATTCTTAGGGAACATTGTGCTTAATGTCTCCAAGAGAGGAAAAGTCAAAGAAATATCACACTCTAAGAGGAAATCAAATCCAATGACACCACCAAGAAAAGGACGCATCGCAAGAATAAAGAAAATTGCACAGTGAATCACGAGTGTTGATGTATGCCCACACTTTAAAGAGTTTTCTAACACAATTACTATGAGAAATTTCTTTAAATTAGAAGAATACATGAGAGGTTGTTCAAAAATCCCTATGCCAAGTCATATGTTCCTGAATGAAACTATGTCATGAATAAGGGGTTTCCCCCAAAACTTAGTATGTCACACACGAGCCAACTTAAGGCACGTCAACCACATCCCAAGAGTTCTCTTATATATATTCATGGAAGGTAGTCAACTAGCCAAAAGAGACAACAAAAATTGCCATACGAGGACAAGGCTACCTAACCCCTTGCCCCCACTTAGTGCGAGACAAGGATGAGTCAAGATGATTGATGAAAAACATGAAAATCAGTATCAATTAGAGGAACTAGGTGCTTCAACACAAGGAAGAGCACCACAATCCCTAAGATGTTGAATTTTATCACTTAAAGCCTTAAATTCATTAGTAGAGTGATCATGAACTCTACGATATACAAAAAATGTACTCTTGTAATCAAATTTGTTTCATGTTCTTCGAGGGAGAGATATCAAATGATCTTGGAGGAGTCTCAACAAGATACTCTCTTGATCAATAGTAGAAGGTGTTCCTTTATTTTGTGACAAAGATATCTCTTGCTTAGTACATGATGTCATACTTACACAAGGCTCTTTATATTATGAGATTTTGTTCTCTCCTTTAGAGGAGGGTGTAAAATCTATCGAACTCTGATTTTTAGTGTTTTGCATGATGACATTGATATTAAGCGAGGATTTATTTATTTAGTTCATTTCTTTCGAGGGACAATAACCAAGACCATTAGTGTATATTAGTTTAGGATGCACTAATGTTAAAGTTGGTGTAGAGGAAAACTAATGTGTTACGGACTTGGTAAATTCTACATAATTCAGGGGTGTGTCAAGTTGAACAATCCACTTGACATTGCAATTCTACATTAAATCATCAACCAAGGTGCATAAAATTATGATGGTACTCCACTATTTGTGCCCTCACAGACTTGTGTTCACCTAAATTATTCTATGCAAACCTATTCAAACTATTGTACTTTACTAAAAACTTAGAGAATTGTAAAAACAATGAAAGTAGTTACAAAACCTAATGGCTACGGGTACCTACAACATAAACTGTAGGTGACTACTAAAGATATACAAGTGTAGTATTAATCTAAAACTATTTAAAAAACAAAAATAACCAATCCTAATCTTCAGAGTACTATGATCTATCAATTACATCTTTGTTCATGAACAACCACAACTTTAACTAACCTTAAACTATTTTACTTTGCAATGCACATGCGAGATAAAGAAAATAGAATTAATGGAAATACATAAATAAAAAAATAGGTAGATGAAGTGAAGAACAATACTTGAGTGGCCAGCTCAGAAGAATGTATCACTTAACTTAAATCCAAATAACTTAGATTCTTATGCGTCCATGCATTATACAACTCCATTCATTGCATAACACCAAATATTTAGACAAAATCCTTCTTGCAGATTTTATTGCATAATATCATTTTAACATGTTTTTGGATAAATGGAAAACTAGAAAAACTACTAACTAATAATAACTTGTAATAATCAACTAATTGAACTATGAACTCATCCCCCTACTTTATACGAAATAGGGAGAGTTTTATTCAAACTGCTAACTAACTAACTGCAATCATAAATCTCACTCCTGGATATGAGGATGTGAATTTAAGACTGACTTATTTATCTAACTAAAAAGGAAAAAGAGACCTAATCAAATAAGAATAGCTTGCATGTGAAACGAATAGCCAAACATCCAACATTCTAGAACAAGTATCTTCCCACATTTTTTCCTTCCATAATGACCATGCTCAGATTCGTAGCTTCCTGCACTTTGAACGGCTTGAACTTCATTAATTTCCAATTTTGCTACTTTTGTGCTTGCTACAAATACTCCTTTCTTGTTACCACATGCTGAAATGCAAAGAGATTAATCCATACAACATGCATATGCAACTAACCACCATAATTAAATAACAACATTCCTTTCATATACATAAATTTATATTTAAACCATGCAATGCTACAAATATTTTCACTATATTTTATTTCAACAAAATGGGTTCAAGGTTGCAAGGTATGCATGAAAGGATAGCATATTATGGAAGTATTTTCTAAAAGGAACTTTAAAAACATATGCAAAGTGTCTTAAAAGTATATGAAAATCAACAAAAAGATACTAATAACCAAACCCGTCATTCCCCCCAACTTGTCATTTTGCTTGTCCTCAAGCAAAAATACCAAACTAAATCACCTAGGGAAGAAGATTGTAAAACAAAGTGATCTACTTGAGATCCATGACTATGTTGACTCCCTGTCCCTGTTTGAGGTAGAAACCATTATAGCATGCAATCTTATTCATCTTATCTGATTTTGTATTCCTATCCTGATCATTATTTTTCCCAATCCAATGTGGAACTGGGTGAAGTAGGATAGGAGGGTGGTAAGTTAGTGGAAGCCACTCCACTCTATGTATTCCTGAGATCTCAATATACTTGCGTAGCCTCTCAAAAATGTTCATAAAGTTGTGGAGGGAGTGAGGCTCCTTCCTCTTTAATTCTGGAGTCAAATTGTTCCATATGTTTTCCACATGTATCAGACAATTTTAAAGAGTGGTCACTGCCAATTTTGAATCCTTCTATAATCCTCGAGTCTCAAGTCTGTAATTATCTTTCCTGGTCCCATATGTGAAAGCAGTCTTAGCCATTGAGTAATGAATCTATCAAGATTCATTTATTCTTTTCTAAGTTGCAATGCCATTGTTTTCTCGTGTTCTTCATATTTCTCCATTAATTCCCCATAGAGCTGTTCATTTCTGAAACAAGATGTGAGGGATCTTACTTGTAAATCCCCAACATAAATCAAGGGATTCCATTCAGTGTCTTTTAACATCACATAATTATGCAAGTAATATTCACATAGCTGGGTTTGCTCCTCTAAATTGACTTTGTTGAAGAAACTGAGAAAACCGTGTCTCTTATTCAAAGCAAAGGGCTGGTTATTAACAAACTTATTGAATTGAAAACTAAGAAATTTTTCCTTTAAGAACAATGCACAATGCACATACTCTAGACAAAGGTCTACATTCAACTATTTGAATAGCTCTATCAACCACTTCTATCAATTTCTCCTCCAATATTTTCAAGTCCAAGTTCTTGGTTTCTCATGATGCATTCAAAACTTGTTTTTCTTTTCCCCAGTTTTCCTTTTTTGCCTAAATTGAGTAGTAATTGTCATCAATTCAAAGCCTAAAGACAAAGTAGTATGGTAGGCTAGTGGTTTCACAATAGGGGGTTGTTGATCTAATGCTACATTCAAATCAATTCCCATTTTACCTTCTGTCATCTATGCTAGTAGGTCCAATTTATTTACAAGGCCGTAGGTCTATATTCTCTCTTCCACCTCCTTGATTCTTATTTCCTTTTCTTTGTCTTTTTGTTCATACCCTTTCACTTGTTCTTCCAATTTCTTTATCTTGTCAATGGCTTCTTGGAGCTCTTTTCTTATGTTTCTATCCTCTAGTAATTCCTTTTCTTCTTCAAAATTCAAACCATCATTGTCATCTCTTGTAATATCAAAAATTTCTCTAAGAGAGCCACTAGGAACTACCTTCTTGGTCTTATTAGAAATAAAAAAATCCTTTTAGTCAAAATCAGAGGAGGAAGACACATACCTTCTCTTTCTAGTAGGCACATCAACATTTTCAACATAAACATCATCGGGGTTAGCTCTTTCCCTTTCAGTGTCTGTGTCTATCATTAGCGGATCATGATGTTGTTGCTCCTCAAATTTTTCTTCTTGTAATTGTTCCTCCATGCCTCTCTTCTTAATTCTCCATCCTTTCAATATTCTTGAGCATTGGGGAATAATGATTTCCTATGTAACTTTACTCTCCTTTCCTCTTTTACTCCCCTTTTTCCTTCCTGCATCCTCTTCTTTTACAACATTTTCATGCTTGTAAACTCCTTTTCTCTTTCTTTTCCCTTTTGATGATGTTGATGCAATACTTCTCCTAGCCCTTAGGTTTTTAGAGGATGAGGGTTCCTTTATTACCACAAACAACACATTATGTTTCCCAGTCCCACTTTGGCTGTAGGGAGGTGAAGCAAATGGTGTAACAAGGGAATATTCTCTCTCGGGTTCATCTTACTCAGGGTCAACTTCTGGTTTAGGCTCATGTAGAGGGTCATCTTTTGCTTCAGGTGCCTCAAGCAACTCAATGATTTCTTTGCAATTTTTAAAATCATCCCAATTAACCTAGGGATGTTGAATTCTCAAACTTCTCTTACCTAGTAGGGTTATCAAGCAATGATGAGACAATGTAGTGTTAGTTTGTTTCCTTTGATATTTAGAGGCCATTCTTTTCAACATGTTATATAGAAAATTGGGTACATTAACTAATTTTTCATATTGTAAATGATTCAAAAACTTGAAATGCACATTATATATAAGATTGTGGCAGCCATCACAAGTAAGGTATTTGATAATATAAGTAACACATTTTCCCCAAAAGAATGGAAGGGAAAACCTTTAAGTACCTTGTGACGAGGAATCCAAATTTTTTCCCCATTCACAAAATTCTTCCCCCATTTCTATCACATCCACACGAGTTGAGTATTTAGAGCATGTGTAAGGTAATCTCGTTACTTGAACAATTACCATCTTTGAGCCATCCACCACCAATACCTTAACTGTTGCTTCATCATACTTCAACATGGCTGCAAAATTTCTTGATATCTCATTATCGTACTCTGTTAGCTTCAAGAAATATTCTAGCCATCCTACTCTGGTAAATAGAGGTAAAACCATCGCATCCTCTAATATCTCTTTATGAGCAGACAGTTCCTTTCAAATTACATCACCTCTCATTATCTTGTTGCTTCAATAACCTCAAAAAGTTTAAATTCTGTAAATTCAACTTCACCACCTAAAAACCCTCAAATTCAACGGCTTCTCTGAATGCCTTCTATGTACCCAATACTCACAATCCCTTGTCTTCTAGTTTAATCAAGTATCCAAATTTCTATACCTTAGCTTATCTTAGGGCAGGAATGACAATTATCAAAAACACAGAGAAGTTTTTCTAGTTTTAAAAGTATAATATACAATGCATTCTGACAAACTTGGGTGGCAAAAATTAAAATTTTTGATGACAATGATACCCATCCCCCAAATTTAATTGAAGTGACTACACTTCATGCGTAACTGGGTTTTGGGAGTTAGGATAATGATGAAAATTAATGGTGATATATTTCTGATGCATAATTGAAATAATGAATAATAATGAATACAAAAAGAAAGCTAAATTTAATTACATGAAGTTACCTTTCATACATGCGTAATGGAAAGTAATGCTCAACGCAATTATGTGGGATGTAATATATTTTGTGGGAAAACCAATTTGAATCCGCCAAGTGATAGTAACATGTAGTCAAGAGGTGTTGCTACGGGCACTCCAAGCACATGGCTCGACTAAAAGGTGCTTATCAGGTCCCATATGAAACAGGTCCTGATAAAATTGAAGAGTAGGTCCCTCTAGAGTTTGAAAAATATTCATTATGGATATTGTGTTGTGTGTGCATGTGATTTAAAGCATGGAAAATTAGGCTTGAGTAATATTAGAGGTGGAGTTGTGTAACTCAACCTCTGTATTACTAGACATGTTGGGTAATTTGCTTCCTGTTGGAACATCATCTTGTGTCCCAGATCTTGAATCAACAGAATTGTGTGCACCATACTCATCCATTAGAGGTATGACGAAATTATCGTGTTCAAGTGGTTTCTTGTACAACTTTATTCTATGAACATTAACTAGGAGTGAAAATTTGACTTCATCAATAGTCATTAGTTGTATTGCACCATTAGGAAATACTTGTTATATCTCATAGGGTCCTAGCCAATGTGACTATAATTTTTCTGGAAAATCTTTGTATCTAGAATCATACAAAAGTGCCTAGTCCCCTACAGTAAATTATTTAGTCGTAATGTATTGATCATGCCATTTAATCTATTGTTTCTAAACAAATTTTGTGTGGTGCAATGCCTACAATCTTATTTCATCAAGAGCATTCAAATTCTACAACCTTTATTTATGAGATTATGTTAAGCCCATCCCTAAATCAATTGTTGTGCATAGGGTTTTGTATTCAAACTCTATAGGAAACACTATTGTTTTACCATAAACCAACTCATAAGGGATAAACCCTGTAGTTATCTTCCATGTAGTTTTGTATGCCCAAACAAATTCTAGTAGTATGGATACCCAATCTCTTCTATGAAGTTGCATATTTTTTGTCAATATATTCTCAATCTCCTTGTTTGTAACTTCTACTTGCCCATTTTCCTGAGGATGATATGGAGTAGATTTCTTGTGCCTGATCTGATACTCCTTCACTAGCTATGATATGAGGTCTGATTTTAATTAGGTCCTTGATCAATCACAATCTCCCTAGGAACACCATATCTAGTGAAGATTTCCTCATATAATTTTTTTGCAACATTGCCATCTCTGGAAAACTGCAATTCTTTCACTTTTACCCATTTGGTTAAGTAGTCAATACATACTAGTATACATTCTTTGTTGTTTGAAGTGGGAGATATAGGGCCAATAGAATGTAGCCCCCATTTGTCAAAAGGAGCTAAGCTAGTTGGGGTTGCAAAGGAATTTCATCACTTCTTGTAGGTCTCCCCATTCTCTGGCACCTATCACAACTTTTAGTATACTTAATAGAGTCCTTGTGAAGGATTGGCCAATAATATCCTGTTGTTAAGATTTTAAAAGTTTTCCTCTTGGCTGCAAAATTTCCACCACAAGGTTCATCATGACAGGATTTCAATATATCAAACACTTCATC
>VDFB02163076.1:0-19569 GCA_007258455.2 Sequoia sempervirens
GGGTGATCCCAAGGAATCTGGCAAAGAACATAATAACAGCATACAACGATCTTCTTCATCAATCTTCACACCCACAGATGCTAACTATGCAATCAACATGTTGAAAGAGTTCAAATGATCAGCAATAGACCCTCCCTCCTGCATTTTCAAAGTGTACAACTTCTTCCTCAAGAATAATTTATTCACCAAGGACTTGCCCTGATAAATAACTGCCAGTCTTTCCCATAAGGAAGATGCAGTCTTTTCTTCATGAACATTCAGAAGAACAGAGTCTGCTAAACAGAGTCTTATCAGCCCCTTTGATTTTCTATTTGCAAGGTCCCAATCCTCTTGCTTCATGCCTATAGGCTTCGTTCCAGAAACAACAAGCCACAAATCACGATCAACCAATAGATCTTCCATTTTGAGTTTCCACAAATCAAAATTACTGCCATTGAATTTCTTAATTTTAATCTTTCCTGATGTGCTTGCCATCTTAATCTGTAATTCAAATTACCAAACTTCTACAAGACTCCCACTAAACATAATTGACACAAAAAACCCAATGTACCCACAAGGATAACAACTGGCCAGGCTCTAATACCACTTGTAAGGAAAGCTTAGGTGCGGAACAAACTCTCCTAACGTCAAAACCTCAGGGAAGAATGTAGAGGTGACTTTAAATTTTCAATTACAGTCCAATTAAGATACTCATGAAATAAATAACTGAAACAGAGAAATTAACATACACAGATGAACACCAGATTTACGTGGGAAAACCCTTACGGGAGAAAAACCCACCACACCAAGAAAAGCTTCTTTGTATTATAGTAAACAAAATTACATACAGAGTTCAGACTTAACTTTTTGATGTTAATTTATAGCAGCAGATTCAATGATCAACCTTGTACAGAACATCCCAGTTACAATGCTCTCTGAATTGAATTCACACACACTGATCACACAATGACCCATTCACCCCACCATTCACCAAACCGATCATCATCTTCAATTATAGAGTATATCCATGTCGTTCACAGTATGTTGATCTTCCTCACAGGAATGGTCACAACAGTCTAACCGCCAAAGGTTCACCTTCAACTTCCTCTGATTGGTCGAACACATACCACGTAGGATCTTCAAACGGTCAAAATTCGTTCAAGCAGAATCGCATGTCGGTGAGACACTAACCATGTCTCCCCAATGCTACAATGCGTCACTGACGCTATCGACATAACTTACAACTATCGACAAGAGGTCATAAAGAGCTGCAAGAGTCATACCAATATCCAAGACCATCGCCCAGACTATCTCTATCGACAAGATCGGCGAGACCTCTCACCAAAGTCCACAACAAACTCATCAACAAGACTATCGCATTCGCTATGAGTCATATAGATCCCTTAAGTCTTATCGATGTCAATACACTTGTCAGTGAGACCAAAAGTCATCGGAAAGAGTTCATACCGAAAGCACCCAACACTAGATATCACTTTGACCAGACTATCGGAAAGAGTCTCCCCTACAGCCAGCACAAACACATCCATCGGCTAGACCAACAAGTTGGAACAAGGTCTTAGCGAGCCTCCATGTCACACCGAAGTGTCCTACCGTCGGTGAGAGATCCTAAATCGCTAAGAGTATCCAAAGGTCACACCTTTCCCCAATCCTACCTGTTGCCAGGAGTCTCACCGAAGACATCCGATAGGAACCAAACCAGTCGGCCAGAGATCTACCCGACGGAGGGAGTTAGAAACTTCATAGTGACAGGAAAGTCTCAACGATAACTCCAGTTGGTAAGACAACAACAAGGTCTCGGTGACCTGAGCATTCCACAAGGTTACACAGCTGCTAGTCGACCAGACAGAAAGAATGTCGCACCGACTTTTCTTTTTCAGAGGTTTCACGTCAGTAAGTTTGAGACACATTTTCCAACAAGGAGGACCTGTCAAGAACTAGGAAGGGGAGGAAACGATGAGGTAAAAATAACCTCATCATAATAATAGCACAAAGACCTGGTTCATACATGCAAATCTCTACCCTCTGCCAATTAATTAAATTTTAGAAGAAATAATTGCTTAATTTTAGTAAGAACTTGTATAAACTTTATTTCTTTTGATTTCTTAAAGTAATTTGCCAATACAGATTTAATGGGATGTTTTAAGTGTTTTGTAGATAATAATTGGTCAATCAAGTTACAGATTGAAGTATCCAGCTGGCACGTGCTCTAGAACAGTTAGAGATATATGCTGGAAGTATGCTCTGGAACTTCAGGATGATGGGCCAAAAATGTTGTTCTTAAAAGATGTTATTTCTGTTATCTTTTGAATAAAAGACTTTATGGCTCGGCTTGAGCCTCTTAAATTCTGTGTAATAGGATTAAAGATAGACGAGTTATACGTAGATTTGTTTTAGATATTTTTCAGTGGTTATCTATACCAGCTGAAATATAGCATGTAGTTATAGTTTTTCTATAAAAGATACAGTCGCTGGAAGTAACAGATACAGTGAAAGCAATGTTATGCTGATAGAATGTTTTCCAAGGTTTATAAATAAAGAGATTGTTATCTAAAATTCTGAGTTATGAGTTATGGATGATAACTATGGTTAATAGAGGTGTTCCTGAAATAGCTGTGGATGTAAGCTGAGAATGAATGTGTTGTCCCACGATTTGGCCACTCGACGGGAGTAGATAAGTGTTTTCTTTTGTCATACTGATATTTTGTAGAGAGTTATTTGAATTCACTGTTATGAAATCTTAGTTTTGAAGTATCTGCTATCTTTTCAACTTCTGTAGTTTCTGTTATTTACTGTTGGAACTTTGACTATTAATAAAATGTTTTATGGATTGTTATAAGCTTTTCTGTTGTTATAATTTATCAGTTTCTTAGTTTAAATTGATTTTATGATTTTAACTTAGTTATTATGCTTTCTAAATTAGTATACTCATGTTTACAGTTCAAGCATTTTCTTTTTTCTTAGGAATATATTACTTTTCAGTTTGACAGTTAAACAGTTTGAAGTTAGAATTAATAAGGAACCTAAGGGAGATACTTCAAAACTCTTCTATTGCAGATTGCCTTGAACACTACCCGATCGACAATTTGAATATTTTATTCTAAAGTAATGGGACCTAATGACAACCTATCATTGGGCCACTTGTTTCATGTGATTTTGGGTCATCATTAGACTGTCCTTAAGTAGTCAAGATATTTTCATGCTTTCCTAGAGTGTTTTCAACTACTACACCCTTAGACGAACCTAAACTATAAGTACATAAGGAGGTGGGGATTACCATAGAGGGTCTCATAAGGGATCATTTTGGAAGCACTATAGTAAGTGGTATTTTATTTGCACTTATTTAGAGGTGTCACTTAGAACACTCTCCATATTTCTCTAGCACAAAATAATGCAAGTCTCAAGACACTTGTTGACAATCTCAATTTTACCAAGAGAGTTGTCAACTACTACAACCTTGGAAGAACCTAAAACATAAGTACATAAGGAGGGTTGGGGATTACCAAATAATTTCTTACAAAGCATCATTTTGTAAGCACTATGATAAGTGGTATTATATCACCACTTAATTAGAGGAAGTCACTTAGATTACTATCCCTATTTCTCAAACATAAAATAATGCAAGTAAGTGTCAAGAAACTTGTTGACAGTCCTTGTTTGACCATCAATACATGGATGATAATTCAAAATCATGTTCAATTTAGTGCACTACAACTTAAATAAATATTCCCATAATTTTCTTATAAAAGAAGAATCATAATCACTAATTTTTGAGTGAGGAATTCTATGGATTTTAGAGAAAAATCCAAGAAGTGTTGAGCAACCGCAACATTAGTGAAACTGTGCAGTCATTCACAAAAATGGTTGAATTTGGTCAATCAAACCACCACCACCACCAAAATGACATGTTTATCACCTAAGAGTTAATACCCCATAATCAAATTTCCATATAATTATATGTCCAAGCCTAATCAAGGATAAGAAGTGGATACAAACATTCTAGATCTTTGAGAGTTTACCCTTTATTCCATTGAAACACATCACATTAATATATAAATGCTTTTGAATACTACTTAAGGCCACCCCCCATAAAAAAGGATTCACTCAATCATAGGTCTTCAAAATATTTAAGTGTCCTATATCTAGGGAAAGAGTTCAATTCCATTAGTAGTCAAGGCTTGATTGAAAAATTGATAAGTAAATAAATTCATTCTTGATCTAAATGAGAACTTGTATTATCCAAAAAAATCCCAACACAAATTATGGATCTTTTTCCAACTATTAAATGATTCTTTGAATTGTAGGGTTAGTAACCCATTCATTATGAATTTCATTTATCTAATTTGGAACTAATATAAAAAGAGAAAATATATAAATCTTTCTTCATATTAGTGGGAGAGATCTATTGTTGGACAACATGGAGGATCACTAACATTTATTTTGTATATGTTGATTTAGCTAAAAATTCCCAATGAGTTGATTGCTAATGAAGACAAGGTTTTAACCTTCTTGTATCAATATTGTACCTATGCCAATACCAAAGACATGACATTCTAGAATGAAAGGTTTGTGAAAATTGGCTAGGGTGAAAAATAGAGTGGAAAACATATCATTTACAATACATTAAAGTTCACCTTCATTGAGTCAAGCCTATTAGAGTTCTTTTTGAGAAAAGTTATCAAAGGCCTAATAATTTTACCATTGTTACACACAAATTTGTGTTACTAATTATATCAATCCTAATAAGCCTAGTAATATCTTAAGAGACTTAAGGTGTGGCCAATTTTTCTTATGAAAATCTTCTTGAGGTCAACTTGGACAATATCTTGTGAAACAATATGGTCCAAATACTCCACCTATTAGAATTTGAGGGAACACTTATAGTACTTGTTAAAGAGATAATGCTCTTGTGAAATCCAGGGTGCTGTCATAATAGTGGTTTACAATTCCTGAGAGGAACGAATTTTAGCTGAAATCACATATTTTTAGAAAATATAATGATTTAAGCCTTAAAAAGTTCCATTTTAAGGATTCCAATTGAAGAGGGTTTGATCAAATCACCTTAGATCAAACCCCCTTGGATAGAACCTCGCTAGTTTTAAACCATACCTATAAATGCGTCTCCTTTACACCTATCAAAATGCTGATAAAAAATCACTTTTGATTTAGATTTTGGGGGATCAAATGAATTCATTTAAAATTTATTTCAAATGATTATGGTATTCCTCATAACAAGCTATCCAATGAATATAATTTTAATATGTTTTGGTTTTGTTATGTATTTATTTTTAAGTTTTATTAAACATAGGTTTTCATGAAAATGAATTTCTTTGTTCTTCACATGTGGAAAAATAGAAGATTATTAAAAAAAAAATTGAAAAATATGAGTGCACAGATATTGAAGTCCTTTATCCAACAAAAATAAATTAAATTTTGACATATACAAAAAAAGTTCTGGCGTTATCTTGGTCATGTTGTGTCCTAGGTATAATTAGTTTGACTTCAAAACTTGATTAAGGAAAACATGTTCAATAAAACACTATCTAACCAAGTGGAAGCACTATATATTGGAGCTAAAAATCTAAATTTGAAGGAATTAGAATTTTATCCTTCATGGAAAAAAGTTATCGTTATCACGGTGTCGTCACTTTTTAAAATATTGTTTTCTCAAAAAATCAATTTTAAATTGGGAGATGGAAAAAGAAGTGCAATTTGATTCCAAAATTTTGAAAAATTATTTTTAGAATCTACAAACAAAAGTTGATGAGACTCTAGTTTAGCCATCTTCAAATTCCTCATGGATTTAGCCATATAGGTGCCCAAATGTGAAGATTTAGTTAAAAAAGTATTTCAATGTAGGTTGGCCAAAATTGTAAACCACAATAGGATCACCCTCAAAGAGTGGCATTCACATGATGAAGATGATTATTCCATGTTGAACTATAGATGAGAATGTCATCAAACCAGAACAATTTGAACTTGTGTAAGCAACCATGAAAAATTATATCCATAAGGATCTTTGAAAAGTAGAGGGGACATTGTTTAATGTAAAGATCATGACTAAAGATTTATAATGGGCTTCATGATTCAAGAATAATTTTTTAGGAATATTAGCTTCTTTAACCTAAATTTGGTGATAACATGAACAAAGATATAGAGTAATAAAAATTTGAGGCCATAAAATTTCATCCAACAAATCATGATCAATAATAAGGATAGAAAATTTATCCTTCATGGTTAATATATTGAGTTCATAAAAATTAAGGAAATATGCTAACAAGATCTTTTTATGAAATTATAAATAATATGGAGGAGTAAGTACTATTATTAAGGTGAATGATACTCACCTCTTAGATCTCATTCACCATTTTCTCAATTTCATGAACTTCTACTTAAAAGGGTATTGATAGGGTCAAATATTAGGAGGAGGGATATGATGGATTAGGGATTGGAACATTTCCATGGAATTTTGGGAGGAGTAAGCCTTTGGATACCTTGATGGCTTATTGATACTCATCAAGGAAGCCCTACAAATTTGGTGGAAGAGAAGAAAGAGAAGGAAGTTGAGACTCTAGAAAGTGGAAATAGGCTAAAATACTATCTAATATCCTTTCTTCAACAAATTTTTTATATGGTGGGAGCTATCTTTAGTCCTCATAATGTATATTCATGGCCATAATAATGGAATTTTGAACCAAAATTGGAAGTAATCACAAGTGATCGAATGCAATATTTGTAATTGTTGGCCACCCAATACCACATCTACATCCCATAAGGAAAGATAAATCATATACGTGGTCAATTCATAATACCCAAACATAATATTGACATTGTAACACTTACCCCCACATGACATAGTAGTACTATTGGTCATCATAATTTAAAAATTATTACAAACATGGACATAGTAGTGTAGTTGGTTGACAAATTTTCTTCTAATTAAGTTATGAGTGCTACCACATCTATCAAGTTCACTATCTTTTATGCTTTTATATATCCAATGAACTTAATTATTTAGGGGAAGAGAATCTATCCAAATAATGAATAGAAGTATGAGTGCCAAGAGTGTATTATTGATCTTAGGGGAATCCAATCTTCTTTAGCATCTAAAAACTTCTCAATCACTAGGTATTGTGATAGATTCAATGAGTTATCAAGATATTTGTGACCATTTTCCCATGTTTGGTAATAATTGTAACATATTACCTTAGCATTTTTCTTTATTATCTCTTCTAAAGAGCTTCAATGAATTGTGGTGGATTTAGTTCATTTATCGAATACCTCTTTTTTAGGTTTGAAAGAGGAGGAACTAGCTAAATTCTATTGGGCTACAAATTTATCCTCTACAAGTTGCATCAAGGAAAAATCATTGTGATAGGAACTTTGTTTAAATATTATAACCTCTACTTGAAGATCCTCTTCAAGACCACTAATGAAATTATTGTGGAAAAATGATTTCTCCAAGCCATCAATATAGTTTACTAAATTCTCAAACTCGCATTAATATTCATTATCTTAAATGTGTTTGGCATAATTTAGTGAGGTCACCAACAAAGTCTTCATGGGAACTAGAACCAAAGTAGATTAGGGATTCCTTGTCAAAATTCAACCATGTGAGAAATGGGAAAGTTTTATCCAGCTGTTTAAATCACTAAATGGTTTCTTTTTCCAAGTGAAAAGTTGTAATTGATAAATTTTGATCCTATGGAATTTGATGTCTAAGAAATATTGATCAGACTTGTTCAACCAACCAGTAGTGTATGTGCCATCAAATTTGGGAAATTCTAGTTTAGAGGCGACATAAAGGGCCGACCAAATTGGAAAATTGGGAACTTATTGTAGGAGTGGAAGATTAGCCCTTATCTACACTTGAGAGGAGTGTTAATTTTTTTGTGAGAGTTAGGAGAGTGTGTCATCAAAGTTGTTGAGCTTTTCTTGGGTTTCTTTATACATGTGATCAAGGAAATCATTAAGATACTACATAGTGAGATCCTATGGGTCTTTTTGGCCATAAGAATAGTGACTTCTTAGCATAGAGAGGAGCTATAATTAGAGAAAATAAAGTTTCTTGAGATACATGGTAAATTGATTTTGAGGTAGTTATGAGCTCTATTATGGAGGTTCTTAAAGGATAAAAAATAGGATCTCAGCTTAAAAATGGTTAGCTAGAGTTATATGGTAGATTGACCAACTCAAAGGCATTATCCTAACTAGACAATTATACATTAGTGGGTGTAAATGTTGGGCTAATTTTTTCTTCAAATTTTATAAATTATGCTTATATTATGAGAAGTTTACCTCAGTTTTGGATTTAGGAGTAGGATGGAAGACTGAACCACTAATGGATAAAAATGTTAGATTGGAAGAATATTCTAGAATTTGAAATTGTATTATTGTGTAAATAAAATATTGATAGCTATTGAACTAATGCAAACTATTTGATTGTAAGGAAAATATAGCTTAGTTGTATTTAGGATAGAAAATGTATGGGGAGGGATTAAAGGGAAGAATCTATAAGTTGTGTCTAATTTATGACCTTGCTAATATACTTATCTTGTTTGTAAATAATGTTAGCCCAATAAATCAAATTTCTATATAAATAGAACTAGGATTGTATCTATAACCCATCATTTCATCTTTGAGGTTTTGGTGAGTTACTTCTCAGGGCTAATTGCTTATTGGTGTATCAAAAAACATAGACAAGAAAATGTTACCTAGGGTTAGGTTATGAAAAATTCTAGAGATTCTTTCAATATACCCATAGATATATGGAAGCTCATAGAATCTTACAACCATATATATAGGTCGTCTGAGGCTTGGGTATTGGAGCTAAAATACTTCTCACTTCATTAGACCCTTTATGGGGAATCTAGGTTCTCAAAGCAAGATAACTCTTTTGAGGATATTTGAAAACCCTCAACATAGGTTTATAACTTGAAAAGGAAAAAGAAACTAATTACGAGTAAAAAAATGCCAAAAAATTGCGTAATATATTGAGTGCAACTAAGACTATAATCACTTTCTAATCACTAAGATCCCTTTAGGTCAAGTTATGAGTATACAATGGATAGTTATAAATAGCCTTAAATTGGTAAAGTTGCTTGGATAAATGCCCCTAAAGAGAACTCTAATACCACTTGTAATGAACTTGTAAGAACAAAAGGTTGAACACACATAAATAAGTAGAAATGAGAAAAATAGAAGGCTTTTATTATCTTTACAACATCACTTCAAGGGGGAAACACCCAAATAGAGCATGCACTCTAATTAGAAATTTTAAGATGCCTTCAGTTTGGAAATGAATTACAGTATATAGAGTTTTGCCAATGGCAACTATTACCATCCCATACATGTGAGACGATTACTTTATTCTAACAATTAGTGGGATGACTTTCAAAGCATATGCATCCTTCTTTACTAATATTATCTCAAGGTGATTAACAAAGCATATGCACCCAATTAATACTATCTACTATATAGTAGAATGGGGTTTATAACATCATTCTAACAACACACCTAACTGCACAAGATTTGTTAGAACAACACTTCTTCAAAGGTTTGTTAGAGACCACCTTCACATTCCAACCACAACATCACACATCATCACAATCATTCCCATAATGCACTCTTTCCTCATGAAGTGAGTGATCAAGCCAGCACAACAACTACTCCACACAAACCTAGTTGAAACTTATTAGACACTTTACCTCATGAAGAGGGTGGTCCTTCAAACACTCCCTCTTTTGATTGATATCTACCACATGAGTGCTATGTGTGTATTGTCCCACATCTAACTCATACATAATAACATTAAGTAGATTTAAAATAATATAGACTCTTACAATTTTTGATTATTCATGATATCATTCAAAAGACTTGTCTTCTTTTAATAAAATCAATCTTTTTCCTCTAACTTAAAAGTATATTTATTTTAATTTTGAATTTATTAAAACTAAATACACTTATAAAACTCAAATCTTTTATCTAAATTACTGTCATTATTAATAATTGCTTGATTATATATGATTGATCTAGATATTTATTTTAAGGTGTTTTTAATTGGTTGATTATATATGATTGATCTAGATATTTATTTCTAAGGTGTTCTTATCCCCTCGTTTTTATAAACCTATGTGCTTATATTCGTATTCTTTCCATTCCAGTGTAAAGAGATGCAGTACATTAAACAAAAAGTCTAAAGTGCGCTGGCCCATAGGTTTCCCTCGGATGTTAAGAATCTTTCCCCGTGATGTTCGAGTTCAATTCCATTCACACACGACGTAACGAGTGATGAGCCTCATTTCCCCCTCATTCTCTGAATAATCAATATACAACCCCACATCAAGTCTAATGACAAATCCTTTTCATAGTTCATCGCTTTGACATTTAGGGTTTTTCTTTTGTCTCAAAAGCCAAACTCGCCTCTACAATTCCTGTGTTGGAATCTGCCAGCTGCCATTCCTGTCACAAAGCCCTGGAGCACTAAGCATCCCGTGGGGGTGGTGTCGTCAACATGAACAGCTTTCCTTCTTCTCAATAGATCTTTGATTGCTCTGCTTTCCATCCGTATTCACGTGTATTGCCTAAGCTTCCTTCGCCTTCCGTGCGTTTTGGACTCACGCTACTGTTAGCTGCGATCTGAAATGTTCATGACGCAACTGAAGTTATTATATAAACAACGTTAGACAGCCGTTTCTCTCCACACCACCACAAAACATTCTTTCATCGAAGCATCTTTCTCAATGGCGTGGGCATTGGCATTGATGCTTTTATTTGGTAACAGATCAAATATCCTCCTTTCTTGAATTCTCTCATTGAGCTGGTCGATTATGGTGAATTGTTTTTAAGCAAGATTATTATTCATCAAGTGGGTCGAATCTAATTTCAATGGGTGATGTGCAGGAACATATGGAGCGGGCGCAACAGTGTTCACGATAGTCAATAATTGCGCATACACCGTTTGGCCCGGAACATTATCCGGCAATGGAGGCACTCTGTTGGGGGGCGGAGGCTTTGCTCTCCCGCCGGGGAAGTCGGTGCCTTTCACCACTTCTGCCGGGTGGTCTGGCCGCATATGGGGGCGGACTGACTGTAAATTCGATAACACAGGTAATAACATTCTACTTAAACATCAAAACAATTATTCTGGTCGCATGGTACAATTATTCGGTCACGTGGTATTGGAGGGCGTGTCAATGACATCACCCATTAGAACGCACTACAGTTTATAGGAGGACTACCAGATTCCTACAGTCTAATAAAATAAAATAAAACAATTATTAACAAAATTTAACTCCAAAAATTCCTTTCTAATTTGTTGTTTCTGATCAGTTTAAATCTGTTTTGTATTGTCTTATGACAGTTTTTGTAAAAGATCTGATTCTTATTTTCTCTCTTATCTAATAAAAATATATTTATAAAAAATCCCAACTCTTGTATTCCAACTTATCTAATAAAAATTATATTTGTAAAAATTCAAGATCTTTGTTTTAACTCTTTCAAAAACCCCTTTTTAGTTTGCTGTTTCTGATCAGTTTGGACCTGTTTTGTCTTGCCTTAAGACAGTTTTTGTAAAAGATCGGACTCTTTGTTTTCTTGTTTATCTAATAAAAATATATTTGTAAAGAATCAAGACCCTTCTTTTCTCAATTATCTAATAAAAAGACAAATTTGAACTCTTAACCAGGGAAAGGGTCGTGCGTCACTGGCGACTGCGCGAACTCTTTGAAGTGCAACCACGCCGGCGGGGAAGCTCCTGCAACTCTGGCGGAGTTCACTCTGGGCGACAAGGATTTCTACGACGTCAGCCTGGTGGACGGTTACAATCTCCCGATCACCGTCACCGCCGTGGGAGGCACCGGCGACTGCAAAACGGCAGGGTGCGTAAGCGATCTGAGGAACAGCTGCCCCGCCGAGCTCAGTGTTAAAAGCAATGGGGAGGTGACTGCCTGTAAGAGCGCTTGTCTTGCTTTTGGGACGCCCGAATATTGTTGCACGGGCGAGCACGCCAATCCAAACACTTGCTCACCGAGTAAGTATTCAGAGCAGTTTAAGAAAGCTTGTCCTCACGCCTATACCTATGCTTTCGATGATCCCACCAGTCTTTACACTTGTTCCGCCGCCAATTATACCATTACTTTCTGCCCCACCAGTTACTAGAACTCTAAGAATCAATATCATTTCTCTGTTGATTCAGATGTAGTGTTCGATGTTATGTTGCTTAAACCATATATAGGTAGTATCTTGCTTTAGTTACTGCTCCAGTAAACTGGGGTTTCTTCTTCTCAGAATCAATGGTGTGTAAGGGCTTCCTCCACTTCAACTAATTAGGACGCCAAATAGCCGTCCACATGCATATGATATTATGAAGTTACGTGGTTAATATTTATATCAGTTTTCTTAGCTAAGAAAATAATGTACAATCTTCTGTCTTGTGAAAATATTCCACTATAACATCATTATCAATTAGTATAAATGAATGTATCAGAACTGTGTGCTACAGCCCACAGATCAATATTGCTGAGCGGATAATACATGAAGGGAACAGTAAAAAGAATTGCACACTACATGGATTTTTTGATCTGAAAGGAAAAACGTGTCTAATCAGTTGCGTGGAACTTCAAGGAAACTATTAAAGAAAAAACGTGCCTAATCACTTGCGTGGAACTTGAAAGAAACTATTAAGCTCACCAACTCATCTATAATTAGGTCCAGAATCCATATAAGTCATTGCATACTTGTACGGGAAGTAAATACTTTAAAGAATATCATATTACAAATTAATTAATTCAGAATGAAAACTTATTATAGAATAAAGATCTCATATTGATAATGTTAAAGAAATATGTTCATAAGTGCATATTAAAATTAATAAAGAAGATCAAAGGAGATCATGGTATTTAGTTCTAAGAATAGATCTAGAATATTCTTCCATAAACAACTTTTTATGATTCATTTATGTGTTTACTGTTTAGTGTTTAATAATTTATGTTTCACTTTTGTTTAAATCAAAATTTGCATAATTAAATTTTGTGTAAGCAGAAATAAACTTTCTTTGAAAATTCAAATATCAATGGGAATCAGTGTCATTTCCTAGATGATGTCTACATGACACAATAATGAATTAGAGTTTTTTCTTTTGTACAAAATCCTAGTGAACAAATTAACACATTCTACACTTAAGTCAACAAGTAATGGCTAGTAGGAAGGGAGTCAACCTAGGCCCATAATTAAATTTGAATTAAAAAATTATGGGGTTGTCTTCACACAAAAATGAATCGAGCTCATTTTCATGCCTAAAGTCTTGACCTAGGTAAATGGATGGATAAATTAAAGATCAATTCTAGCCCTTGGGGATGTGTGTAAATGGAATCAAGTTAAGTTTAAGTAATTTTCCAACTTTCAAGTAGAAACATGCCACTTGTGCATAGAGACAATTTAATCAAAATGAGTCCAAAACAAAGTATGCAATTTTTATTCCTTATATTTTACCCTTAATTTGACTTGTGTATGAACTATTATGAAGATTCCTACTAAAGTAAACAAGCAACATGAAATTAAAAAAGGATATGGAAGATGATGATTTGACACATTCTCCTCACAATAAGTACTCCATTTTGAAACGTACAATAATTAGAAAAGGTTGCAATAAGTACCATATAGCATTTGTTTAGAATAGGCATAAATAATAATTAATCTTGATTATATCTATGAATTACAAAAGTTATAAGAAAATATGAAGAAATAAATATGTTAAGGAATGGAAGGAATTAAACCTCTATTAAAGGTATAGTAGGAACCATGAGAGTAAAGCTATAAAAGTGATATCAAATTTTAAAGAGAATGAAGTTATAAATGTGGCATGAATCTAGGTGGTAGGAATTTGTGAAAGAGCATGAATTTATATATGGCATGAACCATATCACTACAAGCACAAACATCAAGGAATGTTAATGATAATATATGCCTCCCCCCCCAATTGGTTATATAAAAAGGATACAAATAACTAGAGGAAAAGAGATAAGTTATATGTAAAAGATATCATTATCTAAAGCATATGAATCATAAACAAGTTTTGTGAATAACATTGTTTGATAATCAAATAATAAGTCTAGTGAGATGTGAGCACATGTAGATCAAAGGGTGATAATATAGTGAAGATATATATGTAAGATTCATAGAGAGATGAAGCATACTAGTAGAAATAAAATTTATATAAGATTGCATCAAAGCATAGATAGAGAAAATATAATTTATGATGTAAATATGAATGCAATGATGAGATCACCTAATTCAAGGATATAGAAATGATGATCATCTAGGTAAAAAAAATTATAAGCATAATGTGCCATAATAGCATGCAAAGCATCTAAAACTACCCCTTATAATTGTAAAATAAAAATCCTCTAAAATTATAACCCTCTAAAAGATGATACCATCATAAAAATAAACCTATTTAAAAACTATTAGGAACTGAAACCCATCTAAAATTTTAGCCATTTAAAAATTAAATCTATCTAAAACTATATCCATGTAAAATCTAAAACCATAAAAAATAGTAACCCTCTTAAATTGTAGCCATCTACAAACTAAAATAATATAACTTTAATCATTTGAAATGTTAACCCTCTAAGAATTAAAGCCATGTTAAACATTTGAAAGTATGAAACCCTCAAGAATTATAACACCACAAATATGTGATATTATAATGTAGAAAATTGCATACCCTTGTAATTTCACATTACATTTTGGACCCACTTTGATGTCCATCTTTCCTAGCATGTTTTTAGTACTATTTGGCCTTTGTCTTAGCATTTTTCCACTATGTATCCAAGTTCAAGCCTCCCATGATCTCCTTTGTGTAAACTTATAATTCAAATGTGTTAACCTTGATATTTCCTCTTATTTGGCCTTTTCAAGAGCTATAATTATCTCAATCTATCAAACTATTCAACACTCTTTTAAATTTCATTGTAACACTCCACAACTAGCTTAGTTTCCCTTGGATTCTCTAGCAAATTGAGCTATACAAGTAAACAAGCAACATGAAATTAAAAAAAGAAGATATGGACCACCTAGATTCATGCCACATTTGTAACTTCATTCTCTTTACAACTTGATATCACTTTTACAACTTCACACTCATGGTTCCTACTATACCTAATGGAGGTTCAACTCCTTCCACTCCTTAACATATTTATTTCTTCATATTTCTTATAATGCCTTCTTCAATAGTGTAGAGGCTATTGTTTCAAAATTTGGATCTAGTACTTGTCATGACAATATATATGTTTGTAACTTGAAGAATTCAACATACTCTTGATAGGATTTATGATGCTTTTATAGCCCTCTTAAATTATGGACAATCCTTTGAAGACTGTCCCCTGATACTTGGCAACACATGTAGATTGTCTTCATTTTTCTACAGGGTTTTACCTATTGCTTGTTATAGGGTACACTATCATATACAAGTTGAAGTGAATTTCATTCAATTGCTTATTATAATGATAGTCAACACTATTATCATGATAGAGCTACGAGTTTCCTTGGATCTCTAAGAATTGCTCTATCATAGTTGGTAGATCTTTGCTATTAGGGCCCTTAAGTCACTACATCGAAATAATGTATCCTAAAATAATCAAGACAATTATGGTGTAAAATAAGGCCTCTGGTTGCATTCAACCACCCATTTCAATGTGTTGGCATTGTCAGTTGGGCCCCATGGAACACATAATGAAAAAAAACCTATTTCCACATTTACAATGCTCTCAACTAGCATTTTTTACAAGAATGCATTCATTGTTGGAATGATCAAACGATTTCAAGTTAAATAATATTGAGATAAAGTGATATAGAGGGACCCCATATCCACCTATAGGTTCGGATAAAACATTCATAAGTGCCCTTATTTACACAAGTATCATTTTTCTCTTTATTCTTCTTTTTATTTGAAGGTACCAATTTCAAGTACAATTTTTAATACATCTCTTCTAAGCACCCATCTCTATCATAATGGGGAAAATGAGACCTTCCTTTACCTTTATCCTTTATATTAATTGAGGAGACAACATGAACATATTATTTTTTCCTTTTCCACTACCCTAATTTTTATTACCACCAAATTTTTCCTTTTCCATTACATAATTGGAGGGTGAACAAAATAAATAAGTTGAAGATTATTTTAGTTGCCATGATTCATTGCTAGGAACAATTTGGAAACTAATGAGGCAATCTCAGAAGTCAAAACTATAAAATTAATGATTCTTGAGACTTCATGTATAATCATGAGATGCTCTTGAGTTTTAAAATTGTGATCAAATTCAACAACTCCCATAGTCAAATTTGAAAGAGAGGTGACATTGTTAAGTGAGTATTCAAACCATGTTTTTTCCCTAGACTACTATCATAAGAATCACCATCCTCAATTCATAAGGCATCAATATAAAAGGAGTAATCTTGGCTATGTGTTCTAGGTCAACAACTGGCTGTAATGAATTGAATTAACACTATGATATGTAGCACATGAACTATGCTGAAGAGGTGGCATGGATAAAAGGTATAAATACAAAAAAACATACCTTAAAATTCAATATTATATTTCACCAATTGTGCGATGTTATCTAATTCATTTTTGGCTTCACACTCCTCCAAAATTTGAGCTTTTTTCCAACTTCCTTGGTATTTAATGTTCCATTCTACATCAATCTAATAGAATTAGTAAAAAAATGAAAAATAAAATATTTGTATATTATCAAATTCAACTAAAAACATGATAATTATCATTCCAACATTAGGAACATCAAAATATTAGTTCATACAATCAAATTAATTTAAAATTTCATGAAAACTAGTTCTTCTACATTGATAAAATAAAAAAAATTGGTGGAATTATTTAATAACTATTGATATTTTTTTTAAATGATGAAAAGTGTGTTTCTATGCTAGATAAAGATTAGATTACAAAATAAAATAGAGCATGTGGGTCCTAAATCACGACCCCATGCCTTTTTACCATTTTTGGTGAATCTAACAAAAATTCCCATGTTATAACTTTCCTTGAGAATTCCAATAGAGAGAGAGAGAGATGGTGGGAGGAAAAAAGAGGTAGGTATAGGGAGAGAAAGATATGGAGGGATGGAGAGGTAGGAAGAGAGGTGGGAAGTGGAAAGAGGTAGGTAGAGAGAGAGAGGGTGGGAGGGAGTGAGGGATAGGTAGACAAAGAGAGATGGGAGAGAGATAGATAAAGAGAGGGGGTGGAACAAAGAGATGGCGAGATAGGGAGGTAGAAAAATAGATAGACAGACAAAAAAGGAGGGATGGAGAGGTAGGTAGAGAGAGGGAGAGGGGGGATAGAGATAAGTATAGAGGAAAGGAGGGAGGGAGGAAGATGTAGAGAGAGGAAGAGAGATAGAGATAGACAGATTAAGATAGATAGACAAAGATTGAGATGAAGACAAAGATAGAGAGAGACAAGTAAATAGACAAATAGATAAATGTGAGAGATAGAGTGACAGAGAGACAATGAGATAGAGTGATAGAGAGAGATACACACACATATAGAGAGACAAGGATAAATATGAGAGAGAGAGGGGGGGCTAAGATACACAATAGAGATGGATAGAGAGAGCGAGGGAGAGAGGGAAGTCTAGAGAGATAGAGGTCTAAAGAGAGCCAAACACAGAGAGAGAGGTGAAGAGAAAGGGATGGAGGTCGAGGGAGATATTTTTTCCTACACAAAAATGTGAGAATATTATAACACATGATCATATTATAGCACCAACATATTATCACATGGGCGTGCTATAACACACGTACTTTATTATATACTTTGGGAATTTCCAACCCTTACGGTTGGACTAACATATCAACACCCACATATGTGTTTTTTTAATTTCTCAAAAAATAATATAATTTTGAGCATCCTCTCCATTAGGTTTGCACATATTTCAATTTTGAGTTAATAAAATACCATAATAATGTTAAGCTCTCTCTTAGCTTTCTAAATGTTATTTTTTAATGTTTCAAATAATTTAAGGTTTTGATCTTTAATTTATTTTTCTAGTGTCTACGTAACCTGTATATGGTAATTTTTGGCTTCATTTTTTAGCCATTCATCAAAATTTGAAATAAATTAAATTTTTAGAAACTAGACTCATTCTATGCATAGTAAAAAAATGATTTTTGATTAGTTTCCAAAAAAAATAGTGGGGTTGCATGCTCAATTTTTTGTTTTTAAAGATGTGTCCACTTTGAAAATTAGTAAAAAATCATTTATTAATTTAAAAATTAGTAGAAAAATTGAGTATAAATGACATATGGTGTTAGCCAGTTTCTCATTGAAATGATTTTTAAAATAGTACAAAAAAAGATCATTTTAAGGGAAACACACTAAACACTATGTTGTATTTTTTGATAAAAAATAGGATAAATTTGTGTGCTACCCCTTTTAAAACCACTTAATCTCCACCATTTAAAAAACTAGTAGTTTAGAAAGTAGAATCAGAGCACTACGACTCTTGTTCTTGTTGCTTCTATAAATTTTGAGCTTAACTATCTTCAATTTATCATCCAAGATTTCAAAAATAAAAGTGGCTAGTCAAGACCCCCTTTTGGTCCCCCATTTCCATGCACATAGTCTTAGACACCTTTTAATCTCCTTTTTTTCCTCTTTCCTTTGACCTACCCCTAACATTAAGAGAATCCACTAAGCTACCATATCTTTATTCCTTATTTCTTAACACAACAAAGTTGTGACAAGGGGATCCAAATTTGGATCTTCAAGGTTAGCATTAATAGAAAGAATAAAAATTTCTCATTACTCAAGAAAATAATAAAGTAGCATTAGGCATTTGTCTTCTTCCTCAATCTTAACATCAACTGAGGCTATTTGAATCAAAATTAAATTAATTTTATTTAAATGCTCAACAATATATTCACCTTCCTTCATCTTAAGGGAAAACAATTTTATTTTTAAATAAAGAAAATTAAAAAAACACTTGCCTTGATAAATTTCACCCAACCATTTCCATAAAGCATATACATTATTTTCTTTAGAGACACTCGGTAGGAAAAAATCCATAGGACATAATTGAATTGTATGCCATTCCTTTTATCAATCGTATCCCACTTATCTTGATTGATTGTATTGGGTTTATTTTATTTTATTACAGCCAACCATTGATCTCTTTCTTCAAAAAGATCCTTCATTTTTAGCTTCTACAACTCATAAAATTTGTTTCATTAAATTTTTTAATATCCATCTGAGATGTAGATGCAACCATGATTTTCACACACATAAATCTACAAAATAAAACTCCCAATGCAACATAGAAAACCTTCTCACTTCAACCCAATAAACAAATCTAGCTAGGATTTGATACCAGAAGTTAGAAATGAAGGAAACCACTACAATTTGGAAATCTAAAATTAAACTATAAAATATCCATGGATATTTAAAGTAAAATTAACTAGTAATAAAGAAAATCAATAATACTCAAGAACCATACACATAAAACACAAATTTATGAGGAAAACATTATTTCAAGTAAAAGAATCCACCAAAAAATAGGAAAA
>VDFB02163077.1:0-16320 GCA_007258455.2 Sequoia sempervirens
TTGTTTGTTTCCCTTAGATAAATGGAAGTCGTTTGTTAAGTTAAAACAAGATCTTGTGGCTTGGAAGGCTTCATGATACCCATTTGAATTATTTTTTCTTGCTCTTTTGTGAGATTAAAAGAAAAATCTAAAAGAGAAGGATTGTATCATTGGCCAAAATCATTCTTTTTTGCATGAAAAACTAAAACAAACACTAAAAATTTAGTACCCAACTTGGATAAGATACATAGGATTAATTGTTCATCTTGATTTTTTATTCCACATTATTTGAGTTGGAACCTTATAAGATTCAAGTTAGTGAAGAAATCTTGAATTATGTTAAAGTATTGTGGATTAAGACTTATTAGTTTATTCTCTCTAGTTGATGTCCCCTTATAATATCTTGCTTGTGAAACAAGTTTTCCAATGTTGTATATACAATTCAATGTGGAAAAGAAGGTCTAGAGAAATAGACATACATAATCTTCCATAGGCTTTATCATTTTGATTTATACAATTTGCACTTTTCAACTATTATAGTACATGTTCAAGTTCTAAACCCAAATTGACCCAATACAGTCCTAATTTCTTGATTTTTATCTCCATTAGTTACTTCCATTCATAAAAGAAATGGAGTCATGATTAGTTCCATTTTGAAAAATAGACACAAGATAAACCACCCTTCCTGCCACCACCACCCCTTTCAATTTGATTATTAATGATTTTAGGCCTCCCCAAAAAATATGCAAGGAAACTTTCCAAGTTTTTGAAGATCATACGACACAGTTTATTTTTTATAACTCACAAAGAATTCATAATTTTAAAAATAATAGAAATCCAAATCTTAAAATTGCATGTAAAATTGAATTCCTTATGGAATGTTGATAAGAATAAAAAATAAATTTTATTAAATTTAAATAACCATGGTGAAAGCTATGCACCATCAAAATTTACTTACAATGTTGACTTTCATAAACCATAAGTAGAAAATAAACTTCCATTTGTGAATAATGAAGTAAAATAGTATGTCTACCAATATATGAAGAGTGTGTAAAACGTACATAAAGGCCTTGCATGTATAGGAAAGGAAGAGGAGGTAGGAAGGTAGAACACAATGACTGACTACCCCTCCAAAGATGAAACACTTGTCTAGCTCAAATGACATGTGTTAGAAAGTGGAAATATGCATGTACTAGGTGTCTCGAGTGATGTGAACACATGTCTCAACCAAATGAGCTGATACAAAAGCATAAAATGTCTTAAGTAAACTTAAGTTAAATGTGAATAGGTCAATCATAGAGAGGTGATATTCTAACTAGATATGTAAAGATACTATTTAACTAACACTAACAAGTTAACCCTATAGACACAACACTCTTTACCTAAATAAATTATTTTTAATAATTTATTATTGTTAAATTGAAACATAAACCTTTTTTTTTTTTTTCAATGTTAAGAGAACCTAACCTTTTTGACCTCATTTCACCATGTTTTTGTTTTATCAAGCAAAGGATCATCTAATGTTTGATGCAAGGAAAATAGTGGGTATTGGCATCCCACATGGAGGGAAGTCTTCAAGAAAATAAATAGGAATGCTAAGATCTTCCAACTAAAAAATGTAACTATTGTGATTTTAATGATCAATTGCTTGTGATTCCTCTAAAAAACTTGAAGAAAATCAAGTTGAAGGCTACTAAAACTAAGGTAGTCATTAATGGTGATAGTGGAGAGATAGAGGATGGTCCACGTAATGTTGGTGTAGTCAATAAAGTAGGGGTCAAGAAGGTAAGTGGAATGTGGTCATGGGTAGTGTTTAATGCAACTAAGCAAGCATAGATGAAGGAGGTAGGAAAACATGCAATCATGCAATACACTTCCTAGTTTTTTAATAATTGATTCCCATAGAGAGATTCTATAGGCTAAAATATCTACATATATAAAATATCTAGCCCCATTTTAGTTCTTAACTATGGCACACACACTTTGTTATTTTCAACAACCCAAATATTACCTTTAGATCGTCCCACCCCTATCAATTTATTACTTCTTAATAGAGTTGAGTTGGTAATTTTTTTTCTCTCCCCTTAATTATATAGGGAACAAAATTTATAAGCCTTTAATGCTTTACTATTTCATTGTCTCTATTTCAATCTAACTAAGAATATAGTGTTTGATTTTTTAATCACTCATTTGACCTTTCTACATGGTTAGAGTTGCTATGTCACTATGATGATAAGCTTTTTTGAGGAGATAAAGAAAAAAATTCATAATTATCTGGGATTCCTTCACATTCCCCAATAGCCTAATAACCTCTAAATCCATAGATTTGCAATCTAACATAAGAAGACATTATTTTTAATGCCTTTAATTTTTTTATTTTTTATCTAAGAAAAGATAAGTGTGAAGATTCATAATGTTTGTATCAATATCAAGGCTAGCCCACAATATTGTGTCCCACTTTTTGGTCAAAGTAGGACATTAATATCAACTTTTTTAATGTAAAAATCCATTCTATGGAGCTTATAGCAACTAAACCATTGATAAGTTGGAGATGATGTAAACTAGTGATTTGTGAGGATTTGTGTGTAGATTCTAAAAATATTTTAAAAAAATAGAAATAAGATGATTTTTTTTATGTAACTTTTAATAATTTATTTTTTATAGTAAATAACATTTTTAAAAGTGACATTTATGTCATCATACATAACTCTTTATTGAAAGGATAAAATTTTAATTTTTAAAATATATATTTTTAACATCAATAACTAATGCATGGATATTTTTCACAATTTTTTGTGGAATATCTTTTTTAATTAATTTTTGAAGTAAAAAATAATTATAATATAAACATAGGTGTATATCGTCATGCATAACTTGTTTTGTATGTATAATTGAAATTTTATTTTTTTGTTGAAACAAGAAAATCAATACCTAGTGCACACATATTTTTTAGAATTTTTTTCTCTATTTTTCAATTTTTCCATGTGTGTGAAAAAATACTTTGATGTTTAGTGAAAATAACATTCAAAAGAAATAAAATATAATATAATAATAAAATTAAAAAATATTTAAAATTATACTTTTAGAAAGCTTATAATAAGATCCGCATAGCTATAAAACATAATTTCTATATGACTATTTAATCCATCAAAAGGTGAAGAAAGTTTTTTATTGCTAGCATTTTGATAGGTGCGAAGGAGACTCCATTGTGGGTATGATTTAAGACTAGAGGGGTTCTATTCAAGGGGTTTTGATCTAAGGGGACCTTATCTAACCTTCTTTAATTAAAACCCTTCAGATGGAATTCCTCAAGGCTTAAATCATTAGTTTTTTTTTTTTTTAAAGTGATTTCATACAAAAAATCAAGATGTTCCAAGTTTGGGACCTATTATTATGGGATGACCCATCAAGTATATGTGTGAAAACTAATTAAAAGGAAGAGCACACTAACCGCATTTGCAAAATATGACACTCTTCTACAAATTTTCCTTCTAAACTTGAATATGCTTATAAACATGATGAACAATGCCAAGTTTTATACAACATTTGTCACAAGAATAGTAGCATGCATCTAAACACATTTTATTTGATTTCAATAAAATTAGAACCCGTAATGGGCTTAGAGAATAACATACCAATAAAAAATGTAACTAGTACTTAGGGTAGCCATGTAGATAAAACCAAATTTTATAATTGAATATGAAATGTTGGTAGACATATCCTTGGTTGGTCCAATAGAAGACCTTCTTTACTCTAAAGATATAGATCCCATTGACAAAACATCAAGCATATATTCACCTTACAAACTTGATGAAGAAGCTAAAAAGAAGATAAGATAGAGGACAATAGCAATTATCTTTCTACTACAAAATCCAAAGAAGATAAGTTAGTCTTTTGCATATGAAGTATGTTAGTGATATTCTATGCAATTGAAGTGTGTCATTAATATTTTCTAACAATTGAAGCAAATATTAGAAAACCAAGATGTGATGCAATTACTTCAATAAAAAATAAATCTCTTCTCTAATAGATAAAAAGATATAAAATTTATGTTGTAGACTATCCCACTAGAATAGTACTACTTTTCAAAAGCAATTTCTTTGCTTGCACTAGAATTTTTTAGTGAATACAAAATATCTCAATATGCTAGGTATTTCGGGAATATAAATGGCCATTTAGAAATAATCTATTTAGAAAAAGCAAATAGAATTTACAATATGTGTATTTACATCATGATATTTATGGATTAGGAAGGCAACCTAAACTAGGCCAATTGAGGAGGATATGCATGCATTCTCAAAAATATAGTTAAGGATTATTATAGGCTATAGAGGGAACTTACACCTTTCTCATTGTAAATTTATTTAAGTGGTCACATATTGTATATAGCCACACACTTTCTAGAATACATATTTCAAGAATTTCCTACATAAGCCAACAAAGTTGTAGATTGTGTTACAAAGTCAAGGGCTGGTTATGGATTTATTGAAGGTATTCAAGATATAAAGCACAAACTCTTTAGATCCAAAAATAAGTTATTATAGAAACTCCAAATTCCAAATCACTACAAGAGGAACGAAAAATTCAAAACTTCATAATCCAAGTACTCTTTCCCTTGGCATATAAAGTGTAAAAGAGAGTTTTTGATAATAAAAAATGAGAAGTTTCAACAAAGGAAAGTAATTAAAGCTAACCAAAAATAGGAATTCACCAAATAATTAAAAATAAACATGAGAGGGAATCTTATCTATAGAATAGTACATATAATCCTTTCCACAAAGTCTCAAAATGGTTTAGACAACCAATTGCACTACAAAACCATTTGGAATATTGCATCATACTTCTAAGTTCCTATCAAATCTAGAAAAACTAACAACATATGGATTAATACCAATCCACTTTCTCTGACAAATCAACCCAAATCGACATCCAATTAGGGGTAAGAAAAATGCCCATAATCTTCTATCTTGGTAATCTCACTTAGTTCATAAGATAAAATTTGTTGTTGACATTTGAGTTTATAATCAACTACAAATTTCATTGAGAAATATATAGGTAGAACTGAAGACTTATCATCCCTAATTAACAATTTGAGGAGAAAGATCTCTAAACTACCATCATTTGCAACTTTCTACTCTTCAATTTTCTCCTAACAACATTTCATTTAATGCCCATCTTAGAATAATTTTCTAGCATTGTAATGTTCATTTTTAACCATGTTTATTTAGGAAATTCAATTGGTATAATCTAAAGGGGAATTTTTAGATACATCCTCTAACCATGTATTTTTTAGTTAAACTACAACACTATCTTTGGACTACATTGATGATTTTGATTTTTAGATTTTAAATTGGAAGACTTGGGGCTCAAATGCAAGACAATATTATAAATTGTCCATATTTGAAACCCCAATGATTAGTGTAATATTACCTAAATGTCTAGGGAATTATCCCAACCTCTAAATAACAAAAGCTTAATAGTTTCATCTATGTGTATAGGACAAGATTTTTTTTTGCATATAATGGATTATGGAAACCTAATAATTTCATACCAAAACACACAACATGATTTTCTTTATAATTTAATATTTTATTAAGTAGAGAAAATATCTTATGGGATATAATGGAGATATAACAAAATATTTAATTTGAATAAAATAAGAGAACTTTTTGCCTCCTAAATTTCTAATTTGTTGCATCAATCGACTTGAATTGTATTGATTAAGAGGGGGTAGTGTGGATTGAAAGAGAGTCCATTTTCAAATTTGAGTGTTAATATTTAAATTTCATATTTGAAATGTGTATAAAATTTGACTTATGCATCAAATGGTAAGTCTTATATAAGAAAGTACTTCAATATTTAATATTTCATGGTTGGAGTTTTTTTAAATGACATTAATTACACATAATTTAGAAGAGAAGAAATTATTTATTAAAAGTCAAGATTTATAAGTATGATAGGTAGAGAAAATGTTTTCATTAAAGAACAAAATTCTGTTTGGTTTAGGATAAGAATTTGAACACAATGTTTTTATAAAATTTGCAAACTCAAAGTAATGTGATGACAAAGACAATAAATTTTTAATAGCAAGATATTTAATATGTAATATTTATGTGCAATGGAGTAGATTGATTTGTGTCTTATGTGGAGCTACATTTTGACATGTATTACTTGTAGTTTAAGTATGAGATTATGACTAATTGTGTGTGTTTTTGTGTGTATTGAATAACAAGATTACATAGATATCGACATCTTTGTTCTTTATGAACAAGCAATTCACAATATGATGAATAAGCATACATTTAAATCAAAAGTCATACTTTAGCAAAGTGTCCACAATCAAGGGGATTACATCTGTCAAAATCAACTAGGGGTCGAACTTAACTCAATTGTACATCTAGAAGTTTAAACTTTGATAGGTAACATAGTCAAGGAATATACCACCATCCTTACTAATTGTACTCAATCCATTAAACTATAACCCCTTAACTTTTGTATTTTTTATTTTCTATTAAAAATATATGTCAAGTTGATCTATAACACTCAATTAAATAATAATAAATGATACTTAATTATATATATATTGATACTTTTATCAAAACAACTATAAAAATATATTTTATTAATAAATCAGTATATGACAAATAGCTTGACATCGAATCCTAAGGCTCAATTATTGAGTCCATTCCAATCAAACTCCTCCAGTCTATTTTGACGCGACACATTTTGAATATAAAAATAGTTTGACAAGAGTGAGGATGGTCGTGTTCAAAAACACATGTAATAGTTTGGCAAGAGTAAGGATTGTCATATTCAAAAACACATGCAGAGATATGCCACATAGTTGAACATAGATTCTTTCAACTTTAGTCTGGAACGCCCAACTGGAATGAAGAAGCAACATGCATCTTCTTATATTCCAACACTCACTTTGTGAACAAATGCGATTATTCTGTTTAAATTTGATCCACTGTTAGGCCAGAGCATAAGAAATGGATTCAGACATTCCCAATTGGGGCAATCCTCCCCTTAAAGCTGTCAATGTGCAAGAAATTGCAAGAGAACAACCCCAAACTGTACCAGAAAGGTACATCAGATCAGAGGAAGAGAGACCCGGAACACTAACAACACTTCCTGGTCAGTTGAGCATCCCAGTGATTGACATGGCCAATCTCTCACAAGGAGGACTGCACAGGAAAGAAGAGATCTGTAAAATTGCCAAGGCTTGTGAAGAATGGGGGTTTTTTCAGGTATGAGGATAATTTACTTAATGCTTAGTCCCACTAATCAAGTAGACTTTTATCTCATACTATCATTAATGGGTGTCTTTATAATTCAATTTCCGTAATGTATACTAATCAAGTAGGCTTCTTACTGGTAATGGGTATTTGTTTTAATACAATTTCATCAATGCCCATGAATCCAGTCGGCTTCTATGTTATGTTAGTACCAATGGGTATCTTGTTTATTTTACAGGTTGTAAACCATGACATCCCTCACCCTCTGATGGATGATATAAAGAGAGTTGGGAAGGAGTTTTTCCAACTTCCATTAGAGGAGAAACAAAAATGTGCACTAAGAGATTTTCAGGGGTATAGGCAGATCTTTGTTGTGTCCGAGGATCAAAAGCTGGATTGGGGTGATTTGTTGGGTTTAAAAATTAAATCCTCCACAGTGCAGGAATTTGAGTTTGTGGCCAGCTGTTCCAGCTGATTTCAGGTATGTCATGCCCTGTCTTGCTTCAAAATGCATTCACAATACCAACCATATTATAGTTAATGGCATATGAAGATTCACAGACTGCATGCCTACATGATGACTAATATTAAGTTAAACAAGCAAAGTTGGTTACACTCAGTTTATTTCAATTTCCAAAATAATGTGTAGATAGGCTAGATCTTGCTGAAAACTAACTATATAAACTTTGACAACCTGGGAACTCAGGCATCTTTATTTTGCACGTTTGCACCCCGTGTAAAGGACCAGCTGCTCTCTTATAGACGATCCACCACTCCCCATTATTCAAAGGGTTCCAGAGCCAATATGCATTGGCAAATTCCTCTCTAGATAGATGAGTTCTATAGGAAGTTGAAAATAATACTTACTAGTATAGAAATTTTATAAATGTCAAGAGATATTATCTTAATTCTTAGATGTTTATATTAAATCTAGGACATAAGTTAGAGAGGTATTTGTGTGATATCTTCCTCTTGATTATGTACATAAAATTATGGCTCGAGGAAAATTCACCACCAGCAATTTATCGTGGGAAAATTCACAGTCATGACAAATTCACCGTCAAGTAGAATTCACCACGGCAGCATTAATATTTTGTAATATAGATTTTGAAAACTTTGTTTTTTTAATATTTTTGCCGCAGTGAATTGCTCGTGGTGAATTTTACTTGGCCGTGAATTTGTCATGCCAGTGAATTTTCCCACGGTAAATTGCTGGCAGTGAATTTTCCTCGAGCCATAATTTTATGTACATAATCAAGAGGAAGATATCACACAAATACCTCTCTAACTTATGTCCACGATGAATTGCTGGCAGTGAATTTTCCATCTGTAAATTGGTGGGGGTGAATTTACTGTATGCCAAAAATTATATGTTCATATTAAGTTCATGACATAAATTAGACAAGCATCTTGTGATATCTCTTTTATGAAAAGTAAAACACAAGTTACTTAAAATTATTTCCTTGTATTTATATTGTTTAGTTATTTTTAAGTGGGTTAAATTTTGTGGGAACTCCATGGTTAATCATGTTTGAGCTGGAGTCATTTGGGACAATGACCTCTCAAGAAGATCCAATACTTCACCCTTATGAGCATTCCCTAGATGCAACTAGTGCTAAATGGATCATTCATTTTCACGAGAGATGGATTCATCTAAACCACTACTCATGAAGCATGAGTCTATGAGTTTGACTCAAAAATTACTCAGCAAAATCACAATTATTTATATTTATTTAGAGAATTATTTTATTTACTCGACATTTCTTAATGATTATAATTGTTTTTCAAATATGTGTTGATTGGGTTTTGGTTTTTATGTATTTAATCATGAGATGATGCTTCCTTGCTCCTATTGTGGAACACCTCTAAATATAATAATATCCATATAATACAATGCTCATAATATTGGTATAATATATATTTGTTTCTATGTTAATTATATCAATTATCATTTTAATTTTTTTAAATATGTGTCACCTTTGTTTTAGTTTTTATATAAAGTATCACAACATGATGTTGTGTTCCTTGTTGCCACTCTAGAATGCCTCTTAGAATAATTATTTACTCTATATCTTAAGTACATAACTATATCAATAGTATCAAAGTTTTATGAAAATATATTATTTCAATATTTTATAATATTTAATTTATAATATGATATCTTTTATTTCATTTTTTTATTATGTCGACTATAGTTTTTTTTAATGTGTCAATTGGATTCAATTTCTATGTACATGATCATGATGACAAGAAACTTTATGCCTTGCTACCAATGTAGAACATATCTTAGCATAATTACATGTCTTAAGTACATAACTATATTACAGTGCCAAAAGTTTATGAAAACAAATTATTTCAATAATTTAATAAATTATTTTATTTCCTAAAACATATAACTTTCCAATTAGTGTGAAGAACTATTCTTACTCTAGTTTTCAAAAAGAAATAAAAACTAAATAAATTATTTGCTTCATACGTTTTTTATTAGGGTAGAAAAGTTGGGTTTTTGAAAGGGTCCAAACCCTTTTAGAAAATTAATCTAATGGCATAAATGATTAGTCCAATTAGATATAGGACAAGCACAGAAAAAGAGTCCAACATGAAGAGAAATAACATCAAAAAATTGTACAAAATTTAAAGACTAGATATGAGAGGGCTTGGAACCTTGTACAAGTCATCCATCCTACACAATGCCATTTTATTTCCTTGCAATCCTCACACCCTTAATGTGGAGGTGGGAATCCGAATATATATTTAGAAAAAATTATCTTCCTTCCTTGAACAATCTTCTAAGACACCATTTTCAAGTTCTTCCAATCAAGGAGAGAGGAGGGAGTGCCCAACCAAAACCTCCTTGTGCAAAGAGGATGAATGTTTACAATTTCTGGGAGATTCTGATTTTTTGCTGAAATCACATATTTTTAAAAAATATAATGATTTAAGCCTTTAAAAATTTCATTTAAAGCATTTCAATTGAAGAGGGTTTTATCAAACTACCTTAGATCAAACCCCCTTGGATAAAACCCCGCTAGTTTTAAACCATACTTATAACAAAGTCTCATTTACACCTATCAAAATGTTGATAAAAAACCACTTTTGATTTACCTTTTGGGGGATCAAATGAATTCATTTAATTTTTATTTTTTTAAAGTATGTAGTCCTTATTATAAGCTTCCCAAAATGTATAATTTTAAATAAATTTAATTTTATTATATTTATTTTTTATTTCTTGTGAATGTAGGTTTTTCACCAAAAATCAGGCTCTATGTTCTGCACATATGGAAAAATAGAAGATTATCAAAAAAAATTGAAAAATATGAGTGCACCAGAAAGTCCTTGATCCAACAAAAAAAAAGAATTTCGATACATACAAAAAAATTTGTGTTATACAGTTCGCCTATGTCTGAATTGTAATTGGTTTGACTTCGAAACTTGATTAAGGAAAAAATGCTCAATAAAACACTATGAAACCAATTGGAAGCACTAGATATCGTAGTTACAAATCTAAATTTGAAAAAATTATAATTTTATCCTTCATAGAAAAAAATTGTGTTATACGGTGAGCGTCACTCCTTAAAAATGATGTTTATTGAAAAAAACTAGTTTTCAAAGGAGATGGAAAAAGAAGTGCAATCTGATTCCAAAAATTTTGAAAAAAATATATTTAGAATCTACAGACAAAATTTCACAAATCACTAGTTTGCATCATCTCCAAATTCCTCACGGTTTAGCCGCTATAGGTGCCCGAAAGTGAAGATTTAGTTAGAAAAAATCAGTTTAGTGTCCAGTTTGGCCAAAAATTGTAAACCAATATTGTGGGATCACCTAGTATGTTAGATTGAATCCTCAAATTGGGAAAAGGGTATGAATCTTCAAATAGTTTGCATCCATAGCAATAGACTACGACACAAGAGAGGCATGAAGATATTTCATATGTTAAACTTATGAAGTACATAACTATTCCAAGAATAAATATAATGATTTTTATATAAATATCAAAGGTTAAATTTATTAATATCTATTTAAATTAGTACAAACACACAAATATACAAGTAAATAAATGAAAAATATATATATGAATTGTGTATTATTCTATTTTTAATATATACAAATTATTAGTCATTATTCATTTAAAAAACACACAAATTTATTTAAGAGATATTTTAGTTTCCTTTCAAATTATTTCGTTCACTACATATATAGAAATAAAAAATTTAATTTAATAAATTTGTTTTTGTAATACACTTGTTTTACTTTCACATGCTTCTCCCCTTGCTACCACTATCGATTACACCTCTCAACATAATAAGTTTCATGCTTTTTGACAAGTTTATTCAATTCATGCCTTGTTAATTCTAGGCTATTTTAGATAATGGAAATAAATTATTGTCCTCTATATTGGGGTGATGACCCTCCCTTGCTCTACATATTGACTTTAACTTGAGCCATCTACTCCATTAGATCCCTAATCTTGTTTGTTTGTGTGTGTCTTTTTTGTCAATGGGTAACACTTATTTTCTAGAGTTCACCACTCTTTTGATTTGCTCACAAGGATCATCATGATAACAATGTTAATTAATTATTTTTAGCTCTAAAAACTACTTCTAGTTATCCATTACACTAATTTGATGAACCTTAGACTGGTAAAAGTACTAGAAGGTGTTATCAAATGGTTAATAGGCACAAATATTTATAAGCATATTGGTAAAATAACATATATTTTTATTTTTATTGCATAGTCATTACATGTAACATTCAATGGACAAGACTATAAAGAATATATAAATATTTGTGCTAGTATAAATTGATATTGATAGCTTTGGAAAGGGGGGGAAATTAGAAAGAGATAACCCATAGAAACATTAGTTCAAATAGCTTGAAAGCATCCTTGCAAAAGCCATTTCCGGCATATCCTATAGTCATAGTGTTGAATGAGATCACATTTCTTTGAGACAACTTGTTAAACATTTCACATGCTTTGTATTTTTTGCATGCACTATCTTATAGGGCACATGCAACCACATAGTTTGACAAAAAATCACTTTCAAGTATGTTTTGATGGATATTGATAACCCTATTCTAAAGCTCCCATATTGGCATAGGTTAGGAAAATGTTAGCAAAGGTTGTGGAGTTAAGCCTCAAACTTGCCAAGTGCATTTTATTAAAGTTTCCAATCCCTTTCCCTTAAAACCATTTTGTGTGTATCCTTCCAACCCATGAGACCACATCTCTTTGAGAAATTTTGTCAAACAATTCATATGCATAAACATGAGACCACATCTCTCAGAGACATTTTTTCAAAAAATTCACATGTCTTGTGTATGCTTCCATGTTTTGCATGTCTACTAGGACACTGCAACGACATGGAAGGAAATTTTGGTTTTTATTATGCTTTTATTGAAGTCAATCCCTTGTTATGAAGTTCACATTTTAGCATTAGTATGGAGTATGTTGGCAAAGGTTGTGGAATATGTCTTTATGACTTCCAATCACATTTTCTTAGAAGTTTCCTAGGCATTTTTTATAAACCCGTTTTATGCATATCCTTCAATCATTGCAACACATGAAATCATGTTCTTTTGAGGTATTTTATCAAATAGTTTGCATGCATATATATAATAGGATATTTGTGGTTACTATGTTAGAAAAACTCCCCCTTCCATTGTGATTTGAAGGATGTCTTTACTTGATTCTAAATGGTCATTTTTGTATAGGCTTGGAGGATGCTAGCAAATATTATGAAGACTAGCTTTATACCATCTAATTTTGTTCACTTAATAAAATTCAAGGCATTTTTAACTAAATCATTTTGCTCACAAGCAACAATCATCACAATCAATGATACCGCAAATATTTGGGGCATTTCATTGAAATAAAATAATATATGAAAGTCTTATAAAGAACGTCATTTTGTGCATATCTTGCAACTATGGCAGTCCATGAGGGTACAATTCTTTGTCCAAATAGTTCATGTGCCTTTTTTTATTCTCCCACACTTTTAATACATATCTACAAGAGTATTTGTAACTATAACATGTATTTGACCAAACTGCACTTTCCCTTATTCTTTCATTGATGTTCATACCCTATACAAATCTCTCATTTTAGAGTGGGCTAGTAGGATATAGATAATGGTTGAAAAATTAGGCTTTACACCTCCTCCTTGCCTTTGCTCAAATTTTTCCAATGCCTTTCCAACAAATCCGATCTTTTGCATAATACAATCATTATAGTCAAGGAGACCATGTCTCTTTGAGGCATATTGTCAAATAGTTCAAAATTTCCTTGTGTATTCTTCAACATTTTGAATACACATCTACAAAATGAAACTTATATATATTGCAATATTCTTCTCATATCAATTACATCCATTTTTAAGGGAATTGATCAAAACAAATGCAATAGAGAAATTTAATGAATCAAAATCTAATTAAACAATCCAATTGATCTCAAAAGAATATTGTAATTCAAAAGCACTACAAGAGAACCATATGTTTTATAAGAAAAATAAAATCATATAATGTAGTGCTATACAATAATTGTTATGAACCGAAATGCTTAATAGATGCAATTTGTACACTTTTTTGAACATTTGATGGATGTTGCTATCCTATTCTAAAGCTCCATGTTGGTACAAGCTAAAAGGATGCTAGCAAACGTTGTTGAGTTAAACCTTACACCTACCAATTGTATTTTCTTAGAAGTTTCCAAGGCCTTTTCTGTCAAACCCATTTTGTGCATATCCAACAATCATTCTAGTCCATGAGACATCTCTTTAAGAAATTTTGTCAAACAATTCAAATTCCTTGTGGATGCTTTCACATTTAATGTACATGTCTATTGGGGCACTAGCAACAAAATGGGACAAAATCTTGGTTTTGATTATGCTTTTTGGCACATGCATAGAGGATGGTGGCAAGCTTGTGGAATTTAGTTTTACACTTTACAATTGCATTTGCTTCAAACTGTCCTAAGCATTTTTAATTAAAAAAATCATTTTTTGTATATCCTACAACCATTGCAATACATGAAAATATTTTTTTAAGAATTTTTTGAATAGTTCACATGCCTCGTAATACATATTTTATGTAATCTTGGTCGATGAGTAGTTTAGTAAATAAAATGTATATACTTTCCATTATTCAATAATAAAATTTATTCATACATATATTTTATGTGCTAAACCCTTTTATGTGATTTCATCTACTCTCAAAAGCCCACTTTTGTCACTGGTGAGTGGCTTGCACACCTACCATAAACTATTGTTTATATAAGTATCAAACAAACAAAGTACCTATCTATAGCAATTGATGAATTTGAGATAGTTAAATCTAATTAGTTCCTTGGTCTTAAAGAAGCAAAGATAAAGTTTTGATTCTAAAATTGAGCCAAACACCAAAAAAATTAAGACAACATTTATATTTTTTCAATTCACAAGTAATATAAAACTTTGTGTCTACAAAAATTTCCCCAATTTATCACATTATTAATATTGTAATTTCCTTGAAAGATTTAAAACTGTTGGAGTTAAAATGACACTGAGAGGGGGGGGTGAATCAGTGTCTTAATAGATTTGACCAATTTTCAAAAATTCAAAAACATAGCTCTGATTTGATCTCAATATACTCTGATTAATGCATTCATGAGTTGAATGTAATCATTCATAAACAGAATTGAGAAAAGTAATAACCAAACATTGAACTGAAGTAACAACAACATAGTAAAGCGGAGAGAACGCAGAAGAACAAAGAGACACAAGATTTTTCCAAGTGGAAAACCCTCTTGGGGTATAAAAACCACTCTCGAAATGTCTTCCAGGCTTAATCTTTTAAACAGCTGTTCACAATGCCTTATAGGCTGATTTTTGAGCACCCACTCAAGGAGCACCAAACCCTCATTTAGAGATATCTATCTCAAGGAGTACCAACCCCTCAAATTATATTTATGAACAATAATAATATCTCAAAGGATCTTCTATGTTTTCAGTTAAGCTCATAACTCTTTGTTTTTATTGTCTACCTAATACCCTAAGAATTCAACAATTGAATCCTTAAAATATTACATAGAAAAGAATATTACAATATATCTCTACATCTTTGTTTTTCAGATTTTTAATACAGAGTATTTCAATAAATATTTGATATAGCCAAAGAACAATATTCACCAATCACAACCAGAGTTCACACAGTGTTTACAACACTAGTTTTTATACAATGTTTACCATATGTCTGTCAAAAGAAAAACTTCAAAAATGCATTTTTCATAAGAAATCTGAAACTCTCTTGCTAATTTTAGAATATGAAGCTGAATAATGATAATCTATAGATGATGGTAAAAATCAAGAGTAACGTCTGTCCAGAAGGCTTTAATTTTTGCGCTGAATCAAGAGACTTCAAATTGTAACTGATAGATTTTTATCAAAACCACGACTTCCCACCAGCTGAGAACCATAACCTCCCAATCCTTAGAGAATATTTTTCCATGTAACCATTCTAAGATTCGATGCCAACCAATGATGTCGGCCTGCAACTATACTAGGAAATTCACATGTCAGCCACAGTGACAGAGTTTGTTAGTCGTTCACCGAGACATCCAGATAGTCCTGCCGAAGGCAATTAAATTTCCATTCATTCCCCTTAGTTATCACTTTTTCCATGACCCATCAGAGTCAGGGAGAAGTCATAACAAATATCCTATGTCATGCTGAGAGCTCATATGTTATGTTTTTTCCAATCGTTGAGACATAAGCAAGTTTCTCACCAAAATGTAACCTTCATTCTTATGTGAGTCACTGTGACAAATTGTTATCGGGGAGACAGGTATGTGCAGGATCATAATGGGCCAAACAGGCCCTTAAGTGGCAATGAAAATTCAGAAAAATTAGAGTTAGGCAACTTGACATAAAAATTTGAATAAGTTATCTATATTATTTCAAAAACATGCAAGAATAGATTCTGTGGGGAATTGAATGTAGTTTCTAAACTACTAGGTTTATTTTTTTTTAAACAAAATCTATTTGGTGAAAATTTGAAATTTCAATGCAGTATTACTTAAATTTCAGGAAAAAAATAAGTAGGTGTCTGTCTGACCACCCTAACCATA